>PVKS010008077.1:0-19386 GCA_004027875.1 Aplodontia rufa
ACTACAAAATAATTCGTTCAGTTATAGTAAAGTTAAAATCTATTTAAGAAAGCTAAATTACACTGGGATTCCCTCTTTGGATGCTTTTCATTGGCCATTTTATTAAATGGAATAATTCAATTTCTGGTAGACTGTCTATAAATATCAGATGAGAAATTTACTGGAAGATTATCAGTTTATATTATATTCATGAAACATCATTCCTTACCAAATTGCCTGATTCTTTTGTATAATTTGGATAAAAGCCAAGACATATAGCTTATTGTAATGGGGATTTTTCGTGCTTTTTTTCCAGGATTGTGAATCCTTACATTCATGTAACAGTTGCATTGAGGTCAACTTCTCTTCTCTGCCTAAATCTGCTTTTCTCATTTTCTTTTATCTCCCAAGAGTAGCATTCTGCAAGCAACTTTACAATTTCAAAGTCTTTTTCCAAGGAGCCCAGCCTCACACGGAATTGTCAATCAAAATGGTCCCCTTGGGGAGTTTTATACAAATTTTAATCATTCTGTACTTGCTCAGAATCTACTGGAATTCCTTTGGAGAAACTGATTAAGAACTAGAAGCACATATTGGGAAAGCACTACCCCAAGTGCAAAATCTATCTCATCAGGGTGATATCTATATATCTTTGGAAAAGCCAAAAGTCATTCTAAGCTGAATTTGAAGAATAAAGACTGTGATTAAGCTAAGTTCTACTATTTAGGATATAAAAATAGATGCAGCTAACATGTTTGGGAATGAGATCCCTAAATTATGGTCAAATTGTTTGAAATGAATACCTAAAAGAAGTTTAAAAATGTTTTGAGCAAAAGCAGAATCAACAAAATAAATGTTGTAGCCTCCCAAAAGAATTACTTAGAATGATAAATCTCCTGTCCATTTACAGTTCCCACCATTCTTGTTAAAATACCAGTCTCATTATTTTATAGCTATGCTGAAGTTGCAACTGCAGGACACTCATTAGAGACTATTATTCCTCTTATAATTAGACTTTCTGACCTGCAGAGCTCTGTGGAAAATGGACTTCAGGACCTTAGTTGGATGTTCTAAAAAAATTAGGAGGCTTAAGTAGCATTTAGCATTTTTGCAATACAAGAACTGAGCATATTTAAGGGCTAATGGCAGGAATTTTGTCTTATTCGTTGTTAGTTCCTTGCCCAATGCCTGATGCATAACAAACCATTGTAGAAATAACAAAATCATTCAATTACCTTGAAATAATGGAGACAGGAGCATTTGGGGGTAAAGTGGACCCAAAAAATCAGGAATTATCAATAGATATTTTAAGTGTAACAATAACATTATTTTTTATGTTTGTAGCTTATTTCATGCTCTTACATAGTTACTGCTTAAATTTTCCCCCAACTTCATCATCAGTGATTAATAGGCCCCTGTGAATTGAAATGTCCTACATGCTTCTTTGCTATGATGCCAGGGGCTGGCTCTTCAGCAAGCCTTGGTAGAATAAGTCCCCACTTATCCAGTTTCAGTTATACTCAATCACGGTCCAAACCTTTAAATGAAACATTCCAAAAATAAACAATTCATGAGTTCTAAATATTTTTACAGTATATTATAGTCTTTTATTGTTAATTATTGCCATGAATCTCTTACTGAACCCAATTTATGAGTTAAGCTTTATCATAGGTGTGTGTGTGTATAGAAAAAGCAGCATATATAGGGCTCGGTACTGTCCATGATACCTGGCACCCACTGGGAGTCTTAGAATGTATCCCCCATGGAAAAGGGGAGTCTGGTGTAATAGAAGAACCCCCAAAATAAATTGAGTTAAAGTTGTTACAAAGAGCAGAGAAAGTCTAAGGAATCCCTAGAACCTAAGTAGAAGGGGAAACGCAAGGAGCCACCCTAGGTTGAAGAATGATGTTGACTGTTTATGCCACATGGACTGGCAAGGGCAAGATCAGTATACACTAGGAAAAATCCTTATGAGAGGGAGACTAAAGAGTTGTTGTTTGAAAGGAAGATCATTAAGGATGTACTGGAGTGCTAGAGGTAGAAAACACTCCCAGGAGC
This sequence comes from Aplodontia rufa, assembly GCA_004027875.1. Classification (NCBI taxonomy): domain Eukaryota; kingdom Metazoa; phylum Chordata; class Mammalia; order Rodentia; family Aplodontiidae; genus Aplodontia; species Aplodontia rufa. The sequence continues at coordinate 2,038 of PVKS010008077.1, forward strand.
AAGAGCAGGAGGGCTGTGAGGGAGGCAGGGCCCTGACTTCAATGGCAACCTCATGATTGTCACATACCCAGTACAGGTGATTAATAGAAGGTACCAGGGGGCTTGCTAGGCCAGGCACTAGGAAGACCCTGGATGTGTATGGATGAAAGTTTCCTTCACAACTTTCACAGTGGGTCTGTAGTTGGCAAACAATACATGTAAAGCAATTAACCCTAGATGCCATCAATTATCTGGAAACAGAAATTCCAAAAAAAATAAATAAATAAACCTAAATCTCATCAGGACTAATGGGTGAAAGACCTCAAGCTAAGCCTTGAAGGATGGTTAGGATTTGGAGAGGAGAAGAAGCAAAAGCACCTGGGGCATAAAAATTAAGCATAATTTATACTTTGCAAGGCATGGTGGAGTGTGTGAAGAATTACAGTCACATGCATGTGAGTATGGGGACCAAATTACAGAGGACTTTAGAAACACAGGAGGACACGGACTGGTGTGAATATGATGGTAAACATCTTGTGGGCGGCCTGTTGTTGGGAGAAACTGAAGACAGAATAACTTCCTGGCAGTACACTACATTTATCCAGTCCCAAACCAAGGAGGACATGAGCTAAGGAGCAGAAATGGTAACTGAGAATGGGAAATACTAACATTTCAAAAGCTCAGCGGGATGACAAATTAATGAAAGAGATTGAAATAAAGATGAATTCAAAGTGATGTCACTCAGAGAAAATGGATTATTAGAAAAGGACTGCAGTTAGAAAAATGTGTCAATTTGCTTTAAATATGATGACTCTATCAAGGGCACAATCCGTGGGGTGGGAAGACCCTACGTGCCTACTTCAGTCTCTAGGGCTCAGCGGCCTCACAGTCTTGAGGAGATCAGAGCCTAATCATGCTTGCTGCTGCAACTCAACTAGTCCCCTTGCCATTCAAATTCTTCCCTCGGATTTCCAGCTTAGGTTTGTTCACAGATCTGGAGCTCACTCACCAGGACAGGCTCTCCCTCAGTGTGGATGAGGTAGAGTTTTGAAGAAGCTTGTGTATTATTATCACTTTTTTGCCCAATCATATACAGTAGGCAATCAGGAAATACCATCAATTACCATGTTCATTATATCCACTGTGTTCTAAGTAGACTTAATCTCACTCGCTTGATTTAAACAATAACCCAAAGTCATAGATCTCATTAACCCAGCTATGTAGGAAAGAAGACAATTAAGCCCCAGTAAAGGTTAAATTCCAAACTCACAAAACTAGTAAAATAGAATGATAATTCTAATCCAGCTATTTTTTAATCCAAAGCCTATATTCTTTCACTTAAATGTACCAACAGGAATTATTGGTCACAACAGAATAGGAATAAGTGCATACAGAGTTATTTTTTTTAATCTCCTAAAAAAAAAAACAGAAAAAAGAGCCAGACATTAATTGGTCAAAAGTCTATCATCTCATTCCTGAGATCTGCAATGTTCTTAAATGACTGCTATCTAGTATTAAGCATTTATTCACATCTAATATTTTTAAATTTAGAACATCTATACTATTTATCATTAACTATTTTATCACATCAACAGCTGCGTTTCAAGACGTAATTTGCATCTTCATCAGTAAATATAAACATATATACCCTAATACAAATGGGCAAAGATAATTTATAAAGTAATAAATTCAAATGGTCAAAAACTAAATGAGAAAATTTCTAAGATCATTAGTAATAAAAATTGAAGTTAAAACAGATACAATTTTTCTTCTACCAAAATAGCTCAGAAATTTTTTTAGCATGTAATTAATGAGAGAGAGTTAAAACTATGATTTTCATGTCTTGTTGATTAAACTATAAATTTATAACATCTTTCTAGGCAACAATTTGGCATTGTAAATCAAAATATATTAACTTATTGCCCCAGGAATTTTTTTAGGTACAAAGATATCCATCACAATATTATTGAAGTGGTGAAAAATTTTAAACAGCCTAATGTCTAATAATAAATAATGATTAAAGAAAATTGGAGGTGGCATATAATAGAATACACTGCAGTTATTTAAAAAATCACATTATATCAAAATTTAAAATGACTTGGAAAACTTATTTTAGTACATGATTAAATAAGAAAAAGCATCTTTCAAAATAACATTACACTATAACTCAGTTTTGTGGAGTTTGAGCTAATGGTTCACCCCAAATCTTAACAAAGTTTTTTATATGAATTCTATGTCTATCCATGTATGAGTTTGTTGGGATGAATCCAACTACTATGTGTAACTATAAAACTCTAATAGAAAAAATCCTGAGTAAAAAAAAAAAACTCCTTTTGAATAACGTGATTCTATTTTTTCCTGTATGTTTTCTTGTGTTTTCTAAATCTTAAACTAATGAACATATATAACATATATGGGTTTTAATGTCAGGAAAATTCTTACTAAAAAATCTAATTTACTTAAATTAAAATCTATGACAGCATGATAGTCAGCTGAGTTTAAGGAATAAACTTACCATAGTTGAAACTCCACAAAAATGGGGTGAACCATACCTAGGAAGGTGGGGGGAGAAGGGAAGGAGCCAGGGGGGGAGGAAGGATAAGGGGTGTTATCAATGCAACAGGGAATACTCAACTCCCATTAGAAGCCTAGCTATACACAGGCAGATGTGCTGAGAACTGTCAACAATTATTGTATATGTATATGTTCATTTCAAACTATAATATGGTGAAATTACAGAGGAGACATGAAATCAGAGAATGGATGTAGAGGGGTAGATTCTGGTCTAGGATCAACTTCAACTTACTATCTCACTATGTCAATATCCATGTATGCATGATTATGTAACAATTCCATCCAATATGTAAGTCTATGTCATGCTAATAAAAAATAATAAATATAAAAAACTAATTTACTTAAATTACATATTCTGCACTTGCGGCAGAAGCCATTTACAATCCAGCTTCTCTGATAGGATGTTTCTTCCCTCTATCCTTTCCTCCAGAGCACCTCTATCCTCCACCCACCACCTTAAATCTCAGCCCTTCTTTCCTAAAGAGTATACCCCTAGCTCTAGCCACCGTCCTGATCACAAACTTTTCTATAAGAATACTGTGCCTTGTCCCTGGGGTCAGATGTCATCCTTTCCAATCCAGCCCACTCATTCACTTGTGAATTCAGCAGGTATTGGACATCTACCCTGTCAGGCAATATTCTTGAAGCTAGTGACATGAAGACCAGTTGGACAAGATTCTGACTATTACAAAGTCAAAAGCTCAAAAGCATATCAAGAGGGGAGAAAAATCAAGGAAGAATGCTCAGAGTCTAGAACAAAGGGAAGATACTCTAGGAAGATGGAAGGCCTGCACAAGGTATGCAGAGGAGGAAGAACTTCATGTTCATTCTTAGATAAGAGAATCCTTGGTCTCATTACTTTTGGAAACACTGCAGAGCATCCACCTCTTATAGATTGATGATGTACATTAGGTATTAAAGCCCTTCCATAGGAAACATAGGCACTCTCTCCATTTCCCTTGATGTTCCTGGAAACCCACAACAGAAATACTGAACCAGACAAGTAAGAAGGGTCGAGAAAATGAAGGCCTGTGTATTAAGTTAATGAATAGTTTCTTCACAATGAAAGTTCTGGACATCCTTGATGGATTTCAAATAAAAGAGTGACATAATTAGTATTGTGATTTAAAAGATCATTCTGGCATCAGTAAAAAGCATTTCAGCAAGAGGAGCAAGAGAGGAGACAGAAATCAGATCTCAGGAGGTTGTTGCTGTATATAGGGAAGAAGGAATCTGAGCCTAAAAGTAAAACCAAGGAAGTGTCAGTAAGCATAACAATGACATACAAAAAGAGTTTGACCCAAGACAGAAGATAACACTTAGTGATAGGTGGAAGCACTGTAGAAATCTGAGTTTAGTATATAGGGCAGACTCCCTTGCCAAGACTTCCAGAGGGTTATGTTTTCGATGCATAACCAAGGTCATAAACACCCTGATTCAGGTATGTTTTCAAGGTCATAAACATTTGCTTGTGAGCACGCATCCACTGATGTAAACTGTTGGCAGTGTGCCTTCTTTGTCTAGTCTACGCATAAAAGCACTTATACAAAAGGCTCAGGGGCAAACTGGTACTGACTGAGGGATGAAGCTGGAGCTGAGGGGTGGCTGGGGCTGTTCTTGCTTCTGAATGGAGCTGTCCACTATTAACAATTGTGTCTTGCATCTTCTTCTACCTGCCTGGATGCCAAACCTGTGTCCTGGGTCTGCACCTTCAAACAACAGTGTGGAAGAGAAAAAAATGTCTGAAATATTGCTTAGTTCTTCCTAGGGTGACTAGAGAAAGGGAAAGCAGATTTAAAGTAAAGCATAATAAAGCAAGTGTTGGATTATGGGAGATAGGATTCTACAAGTCGGCAGACAATGCACCATTAGAGGGTCCAGTCATAGAGGAGAGCAGAGGTTTGAATGGAAAATACCTTACAATGAGGAGAACTCAGGTTAAGGGTGTAAGTCTCAGTAACATCAGAGTTTGGCCAACAATAGGAAATATATAAAAGTGGTAAGAAGGGACCGCAGAGAATGAAAACCCAATGCTAAAGAAGGCAAAGAAGGAGTTCAAAGATGGAGAGTGTGGCCACTAGAATCAAATGCCAGAGAACTCAAATGAGATATGAACCAGGCCATGTCTATTGGCTTCGATAAAATGTCACTACATATTAATCAGAGGCCTGTGTCAGAGATTTCTCAGAGCCGTGTGGGACTGGCAATCAGATTACAGGGTCAAAATGAAATAAAAGAGACGATGAGGATGGAGTTGTCCTTCAAAGAGATGCGGACACAGGCTGATCAGGACTCATTTAATTGTGGTCATTGGCTTTGGGTATTTTGACCCTCACCTGGAAGATAACTGAGTGAATGTTTCTACACTGAGAATATGTGAGGGGCAAAGGAGGGGAGATGTGATTTGAGAGAGGAGGTGGAACACAAAAGAGATGCATGGCTAATAGAAGATCTCTGGGAGACTGGAGGTATAGTACTCACAGGAAAATGTCAGAGAGTGAGATGAACTTACAGCTGGCAAGGAGAACACTGAGAATACACTCACCCAAGGATCCAACTCCAACTAAGGAAAGTTTCAAGGAAAGTGCTTGTAAAGTGTGAAAGGGTTTGAGGAGGAAGGATGGATTTCAGAGAAGAATTAATTCATTAATTCATCACCAGAATCACAGAAAGAAAAAAAAATAGAACAAGGAAGGAAGGAGAAAGACTGAAAAATCTTCACTTCAAACTTCTCAAATTAGAATCAACTCAATATTTTAAAATTTCTCAAATGTGGGGCTGGAGCGGTGGCTCGGCGGTTACAGTGCTTGCCCGGCATGCACGAATACACAGGTTTGAACCCCAACACCCACATACACAACTAAGTGTTGGAGCAACATAAGCCATGTGAAAAACTCAATAAAAATTGCTTCTCTCTTTCTTTCTCTCTCACTGTCCCTCTCTCTTTAAAAAAAAATCTCAAATGTGTAATATGTTCTTGCATATGAGGAAGCTAGAGTAAAATAAAGGAAAGTGGAAGGAAGGATAGGATAACATAAAGGACCAAATATAAATTAATAGATGAATGGAAAGAAGTCCAGTGGAGTAGAGAAAGGAGAATGGGAGAGAGGAGGGTAATGGGGGAGGGAAAAGGACAGGGTCATAAACTGAAATCAATTTCCATGCATGTATGAGCTGTGGTTTGTCAGGGTGAACTCAACTAATATGTATAACTACAAAGCTCTAATAAAAAAGTCAATATTAGTAGCAAAGTAGATGAGCACAATTATAAAGGTAAATTTCATCAGATAGAAAAATGTGCCTATTTATGCCATGCAAATGCTTCTTCTATACACACTTTTTTTAGTAGGAACTTTTCCTTGGGTGTATAGATTTAAGGGAATGAAAATGTCAAAGTTTGGTGAACTTTCCCTTTACTTTTTCCTCCCCAAGTTCTGGGATCATTTAAAGCTTAAAGAATCAACTATTACAGTATGATGTTTCTTCATTTTTCACCATTGATTCCTTTTAAGACCCTAAGATAATTTGAAAATTAAAATATTGACAAAGTGGATGCAGGGAAGGAATGCACAAACCCATCTGACATTGCAGTAGAAATGTAATCAACCAGGTGGATTCTTGCACTATGGTCTGAAGACAAAAAGAATCCACACCTGGAGTAAAAATCTTCAGCCTATTCAGGAGCTATTTTTGGTTCCTTGATTACAGTGAAATGTCATCAGTACATATTTTTCAAAGAAAAACAAAATGCACGCAGTAAGAAGGCAAATCAAGGAAGGTGGTGCTTCTAAAATTGGCTGCAATCTCCACTACCATTAGTTCCTCTCCTTTAAGAAAATGCAATGTTTCCTTCAAATGGTAGAGTGACTTTTAGCTTAATCAGAGAAGTCCCAACCCTGGAAATCCTCGCATAAGAGGAAAGCCCTGAAGAACAGCTGGTTGACCTAAAGGAAGACCAAGGGCTCAAGAAAAGCTTCAAGACTCCACAATTCAGATCTGCTCTACAAACCTAGATCTGACATAAACAAAAAAAAATCATCACAATCCTCCTTATATCCTCTTACAACACATTTGATAGCAATAGTTGCTTATTATCTACCCCTTGCTTTATTCAGAACTCATAGAAGAGTTAACTATTTATAGAAAACTCTTTACAATAAAAGACATAATTACCATTTAATTTAATTGCATCTATAAATCCCCATTTTCATGTACTGCATTAAAAATGCTAAAAGAGATATATCAAATGTAATTATAGTGCATGGGAGCAACTTGTACTTAATTTTGATGAATATCATTTGATTCACACTAAAACTTTTTGGGAGACTATGTTATTCCAGTATAAATAAGAAGGCTATAGAATTAGATTTGGAAAAGTCAAGAAGCATGTCTTTTGAAGAGTCTACCCAGAATGCCACTGCTGTCATTGCTACTAGTCACTGTCCATCATCATCACTGTCACTGACATCACGGCCAATACTGAATACAGGATGCTGCTCCCATGGCACTTGCAACTTAACACAGGGTACCACAGTCACCACCACAGCAGAAGTCCCTAGCTGTTCTCCTTGTTGTAATAGGCTCAAAATTCAATACCCTGATGAGGACACCTCATGAACCATATGAGCTCATTTACCTCCCTTCTAGAATTTGAGGGTATGAGAAAGGAAATATCTTCTCTTCATCTTCTTGAGATTTTTCCCATTTAATAAAGATAGATGGATGGGTAGCTAATCCCAATAAATGTCTGTCTCAAGTAGTAATTTAAACACAGTAGGTATCTAAGAGCTACTCTGGGAGATGATATATAAACACATTTTTGCATTAAAAAACTAGATGAGGACTCTGTTGAAAAAAATAGTATGAGAAAGAATGCTCATTACCTTTGCTTTTAATTGCTTCAAATATATTTCTGAATAATGTTACAAAGAGTTATTGATTGTATGGAAACTTTTTGGAAGAGGAAAAATAGCCAATTTTCACATACTGTGCAATCTTCATAATTTGTATGTTAGGGAGAAAATAAAGATATAGTAATATCCTTAGAATAAAAGCTTAAAGAGCCAAATATATAATAAATTGGCCCCCATGGAGCTTTAAGTGAGAGGATGGAGCAACAATGGCAATTTCTGCTCTATCCCTACACTTGGGAAGCTCTAAGATCTAAGGAAGACTTCCACAGAGAAGTCTCTGTGGACCCTGAGAAGACCCAACCAGCCTCAGTAGAGCTTAAGGAAAGATGAACCAAGATTTCTCATTCAAAGGAAGTCACAGTCCCTCTATGGTCCCTGGATTTATGAGTTCATGTGCTCTTTCATTAGTTCTTTGATGCACTAAATGTATCCCCCATATTGTTTACCACGCCATACACCGTTAAGTGAGGTGGATAGGGTCCTCCTTTTCCTTCTGGTTTTCCTCATTTTGGAAATCCTAATACTATTCTATGAACGTTGATGTGTGTCTCTTTAGAAAGGCACATACCACCCTCTTGTTCAGGGATTTTGGGGCTGGAGCAGTGTGGCTCAGTGGTTATGATGCTTGCCTGGCATGCACAAGTACGTGGGTTTGAATCCCAGCACCATGTACACAACCAGTGTCTGAGCAGCGAAGGCCACATGAAAAACTAAAGTTGATTCTCTCCCTCCCTCACTCTCTCTCTTTTTCTCTCTCTCCTCTCTCTTTAAAAAAGAAAAGAATGAAACAGAAGAAACCTGTACATTGATGGTTTGGAGTCAGAAGAAGACTAAGTTCAATCATGAAGATGTTTCACCTGTGATTTGGTTTTATTTTCTTTCCCCTGGTTAGGTGGTAAAATCATACCTTGGATCACATATTTTCAAATTCAAGTTGTTTATGCGAGAAATCTGTTTTCCTCTCACAGTTTGTATAGTTAAGAGAAGCAATCAATTCAGAAAACTTTGGGTCCCATCTACTGTGAGATTCCCTACTAATAAATTGTCCTTCTATAGCCTTTGTATGCTGATAGGATAAAAATCACTCCTACAGCATGAAATGAAGGTAACATGAGACATCACTAGTTTCTTCTTTATTAAAGAACTATCATCTTTTAAAGACATTTTATAAATGTCCTTTTGGGGCTTAGTGCTATGCCAGACATTAATCAAAACATTGAGTAGCAGACCTCATATTTAAAATTAGTCTGTACCAACATGGATTTGCTATAGTAGCAGAACTCATATTCAAAGTTAGTCTGTACCCACAGGATTTGCTATAGGAAAGGCCAACAAAACAAAGGAGAAAGGACTGATAGATGAAATAATGCAAAGCTAAGTTAAATTAAATTAATACTACTGATGATAATGACTGATTATATTTACTGAGTGCTTCCTGCACACTAACATCATACTAAGCTCTCGTGTTATTTTATCTGTATTGTATATCTATGAGGTGTAGAGTGAAAGTATTCAGTGCCTTGTACATCTGTTGGGGCTATAAATTTGGAACCACATGAATTCTTCATTTAAGCCCAGATTTGATGGAGACAGTGGTATTTTAGCCAGTGTGTGCAGGCTTTGAGAGAGAAGGTGTGCCAGGCCCAGTGATGTAGGAAACAGGTGAGCCAGACTGTGACCATGGATTGTCTTTGACTGAAGAGAAATAAGTACAGTAAGATAAGAACAACTAAGAAGTGCCTTGAGCTACAAAGAGAGACATCTTTATGGAAAAAGTGAAGGGGATCACTGAATCACAGAGGCGACCATCAAGGTATCAAGTGGGGAGAGAAATATTGCTTCTATGGGTGCTGGAGAGAGAGGCATTAATGCCCAAGGGGAAGACTGAGATTCCCATAGACCAGGTGGCAGGGATCAGAGCTTAGGCACAGACATAATTCTGTGATCAGATGGAAGAAGAATGGGCACAAGCATATTAGGCAGAAATAGCAGACTAGCGTGACATATTGGATGTGGTTATGGACAAACAACAACATAAAAATAAAGATAACTAAAAACAGAGCTGGAAAGACAGACTTTGGTATCTGAATCACACTTGCATACAGCTGTCCTTTCTCTGTCTGCTATTCTTATTAATTTGATCCTCAACCAACAATAACCACCCAAGTTTTGCAAATGCCCTAGAACCCTCTTCCATTTGTGCCAATCTTTTAGTTGACAGCATTTCTCAGCTGTAAGAGCTGCACCCACAGCTGCTATTCCCTGACCATTGTTATTTACTTCAAATCCCAATATCCAACATTCATCCAGCCAGATGCCTCCCATTCACAGAAGGACACAGACCTCAAGGCCCAGATGGCTGCTGAGTTCCCTGCTAGAACAATTCACAACCCAAGAGGCCAAGCACATCTCATCAGTGCCTGGAGAATTAAGCAGTCCAGCTGGGAAGGAAGAGAGAACCGACTGGCTGAATAACAGTTCCAAAGATATTCATGTTCTAATCCATGGAGTATGTGATTATCCTATATGGCAGAAAGGATTTTGTAGATGAGATATAATTAATTTCAATCTGGAAATGGAGGAAATTATCCTGGAGTATCTCATGGACACAATCACAAGTGTCTTTTTATAAGAGATGAAGAGAGAGGTTTGTGTACAGAAGAGGATAAGAGAATATGATGACAGAAGCAGGAACTGCAGCGATAATAACATAAACCAAGGAATGCCAATGGAAGCAGCTAATGGAAGCTGGAGGAGATAAAGACCAGGCTCTTCACTGGAGCCTCCCAAACGAATCACCCCTCCTGCTGCCTTGGTGGTATCTCCCTGAGATATTTAAGACTGCTGGCCCCAGAGCCACTTGTTGTTTTGTAATTAGATACAGTAGCCATAGGAAACTAATACTCAGCTCTTCCCCCAATTAACCTAGAGAAGGAGACCCAATTAATAATACTCCTCTAACCACATCAATCCATCCTTACAGACAGCAGAAAACTTCCATTCAGATCTTTCCTTTTATCTACATATAGTGTTGCTCTATCCTGTGCTTTTCCATGGCCTGAGAACATTGAGCATGAATCTCATCTTCTTCATTATTTAGGTACCAGATGGTGAGCTCCTGGAGGATGAAAACTTTGCATACTCCTTCTCGCCAAAACATCTACTATGCATCGTACTAAATAGGCAGTTGCAATTGATGAATGAGTGAACACAGTTAGGAGCCTCTCTTATCATTCCCATGCCCATAATTCTAAGCTCTGTTTGCTTTCTTACCCTCCTCATTTAAAAAATTAAGCTAATATGTTCCATGGGCGTTATTAAGTTAAATGAGATACAATTTCCTTAAGTTTAGTTATGAAATGAACACTGCATCTAAAAAATTAGTGAACTCTATGATAGTATGTTATGATAAATGATAAGGATTGCCAATTCTATCATTTCAAAAACCCCCGAATTTTCCTTCTGATGAAATTTGATCTTGCCATCCACAATTCCAAACCACTGCCTCCCTTTCATTCATCATAGTTTAATTTTTTTCTGGTATGTAAATCTAAGTCTGTATAAATAGTTAGCTATAGATGCTTTACATTAGATCTGCATCCTGTAGTAGTGTATATAGACATACTGGGCATGCATGTTATGTATGTGTATCAATATTAAATGGTGGAGAAAGCATGGGTTTAATTTAAAGCTCTTTCCTTTAGTCACTGCATGATTTTAGACAAATTTTTCCAAGTAAGTTTCAACCTGGATAAGTAGCTACATCACAAAGAACTATCAAGTATGCAAAATAAGGCCTGGCATATAGTGAATGTCCCGTAAATTATAACTTATTAATACCCATTAAATGACCTCTATTTTCCCCAGAATTATGTTTGTATCACAAAACTCCCTTACACATGTGCTCAGTACAAATGTGATATTGTGAAATGACTATTAAGAAGCTGAGTAGATATATCAGGCCTCTTTAGTCCCTCCTGGCATCCCTGACTCAGCTAGACCCCTCTCAAATGAAATTCAGACCCTTATTTTGACTTTTCTCTAGGTCATTTAGACATAATCTTCTCCATCACCATTCTGATTATTAATAGCTTTTTTGCAACACACTATAAGTGATTCAAAACTGACTAATAGGGGGCTGGAGCAGTGGCTCAACAGTTACAGCGCTTGCCTGGCATGCACGAGTACATGGGTTCAAACTCCAGCACCACATACACAACTAAGTGTCAGAGAAAATAAAGCCATGTAAAAAACTCAATAAAAAATTGATTCTCTATGTCTCTCTCACTGTCCTTCTAAACAAAACAAAACAAAACAAAAAAACCACTGGCTAATAGTTTAGACCTTGCCCTGCAGGAATTTAAATTCACAGAGAGTACTCTGATGGGACAGAGTACTTTATGGGATCAGAAAGTAGAGCTCATCAAAAAATAAGGATCTATGTCGTTCTTTACATAGAAAAAGCAATTCTCAAATTCATTTGGAACAATAAGAAACCTAGAATTGCCAAAACACTACTAAGCAAGAAAGACGAAACAGGAGGTTTTGCCATACCAAATTTAAAACTATACTACAGAGCTGTAGTAACAAAGACAGCATGGTACTGGTATCAAGATAGGAAAGAAGACCAATGGAATAGAATAGAAGACCCTAAAACAAACGCTCAAATCTTTAAACATGTGATTTTTGACAAAGGGGGACAAAATATTACATGGAGGAGAGACAGCCTCTTCAGCAAATGGTGCTGGACAAACTGGACATCCACTTGCAGAAAGTTGAAATTAGACCCATATCTTTCACCTTGCATGAGAATCAAATCAAAATGGATTAAAGAGCTAGGAATTAAACCAGCTACCTTGCAACTGATAGAAGACAAATTAGGTCCAACACTTCAGCATTTGGGAGGCAAAGACTTCCTTAACATGTCTCCTAAAGTGAAGGAAATAAAGTAAAAAATCAGTGAATGGGATGCCATTAAGCTAAAAAGCTTTTGCACTGCCAAGGAAACAATCAAAAGAGTCAAGAGATTTCCTATGGAAATGGAGAGAATCATGGGCTATGATTCCTCAGACAGGGGGTTTCATATCCAGAATCTACAAAATCCTCAAAAATCTCAACTACAAAAACATAAACAACCCAATCAACAAATGGGCCAAAGAGCTAAATAGAAACTTCTCAACAGAGAACATTGATCAAGCCAATGAATACATGAGAAACTGCTCTAAATCACTAGTAATCAGAGAAATGCAAATGAAAACTACATGAAGATATCACCTCACACCAGTCAGAATGGCAAAAATGAAGAAAATAAACAATAATAGATGCTGGAGGAGCTGTGGAGAGATAGGCACACTAACACACTGTTGGTGGAGCTGCAGACTGGTACAGCCCCTCTGGAAAGCAGTGTGGAGAATCCTCAAAAAATTAGGGATGAGACCACCATATGATCCTGCTATTCCTCTCCTGGGTATTTTTCCAGGGGATTTAGAATCAGCACATTATAGTGACACAGCAATATCTATGTTCATAGCAGCTCAATTTACAGTAGCTAAATCACGAAAACAACCCAGATGTCCCTCACTGGATGAATGGATCCAAACTGTGGTACATATATACCATGGAATTTTACACAGCAATTAGAAACAATGATATTGCAGCCTTTGAAGGTAAATGGATGGCTATGGAAGAAATTAAGCTGAGTGAAATCAGCATAACCCAGAGAACCAAGTATCGAATGTCTTCACTCATCTGTGGAGGCTGGAACTAGACCCTGGCCATTGAGAAAGGTGGTTATTATCATGTGTTAAATCCAGATAAGGTGTAATGTCACACAACTTAATACATTTTTAGAGATATTGTGGGTAAGGGAAGGGAGGGATAAGGGTGGGTAATTGGGGGGGCATTCTTGGGGGTAAATCTAATCCTCAGAATCTATATACACTTTATATCATTTTGTTAAAAACTTGTATAATTGTACAACAAATAAATTTCTCAATAAAAATAAGGATCACTGTAGATGAACATAAAAGACAACACCTGAAACCAAGCCAAGACTCGCAAATGAGCCACTTTCTGCTGTCTTCATCCCCAACCTTCTGCCTGCCTACCAGGCTGCACTAGGCCGGGTCCTCGATCTTTTGGATGCAGAATCTGGAGAATGGGATGAGAGCCTGAGAACAGGTGGTTGAGAAAGAATTGCAGAGATTTCATACTGTATGGAGTGAAGGCTTCAGGCAGGGTGGGACAGAGGAGGAAAACCCTAGTGAGGCAGTTGCGGAGTTTGCTGTTGGAAAGGCTGAAAAGTCTGGGGAAAGGGAAGGGGAAAGACCAATGTAACACAGAATCCCCCTGAAAGTTCTTTAAACAACAAAGGTAAAACAAGGAATTACTTTTTATTTATATTTTGACATCCAATTGAATTTTTTCACCTTGAACTCCTTAAGAAAACAGAAGCCCCTGGTTTTGTTACAGTTGCAGAAGAAAACAGAAAATGCACTAGCACTTGTGTAAGAACCTTGTGGCGCTCCAACACCTCACTCCACAAAATGATGCCAGTAAGTCAAGGGAGGATCCCAGGAAGTATATCTGCTTGAGGGTCAATATCCTGACCTAGTCCTCTATAAATAATATTAAACCCAGGTCCTGATTTCTCTGCGTAGTTCTAGGTTCTTGATCCTGGCCTTTGAATTGCATTCAGTTCTGACTCTGCTGCCTTTAAATGCCTATCTCTGTCTTCCTTTCCTCTCTGATTGGCTGAGTTTTAATTTGCTCAGGATTGATGTAATGAAGTTTCAGGATTCTTCTTTAGACAAGATTCACTCAGACCCAGAGGATATTTACTAGTAAGATTCAACTCAGATAACATAGAGGTTTTAATTAAGCAAGGATGGTCTAGTGGAGGGAAAGAATCTCACAGGCTATTTGTTTTAATTGGTTTTCTGTTGCTGTATCAAAATACCTGAGACTGCTTAACTTATAAAGGAAAGGGTTTTATTTCAGACAATAGTTCCAGAAGTGGAGAGGGCTAGGAGCATGGTGCCAGCATCTGCTCAGCTTCTGGTGGAAAGCGAAAAGCAGGGGATTTCATGTGGAAGAGGAACACATACACAAGAGAGGTAGGGGAGGTACAGGGCTCACTCTATAAAACCCCACTCTCACAGTAGTAACCAATTCAGTCCTCCAAGAAAGAGAACTCACTCCCAAGATCAAAGTATTAACATTTTTATTGCTGTAATCACCCCTTCAAATTTCAGGCTTTTCTCAATAACATTATACTGGGAATTAAATTTCAATGTGAGTGTTAGTTGGGGGGGGGCATACACATAGCACTAATTGGATGAAAACTTGGAAATTTTAAAGAGAGTTTGAGATACAGATTTGGGACAGGTTTGTCAATCAGGATTTGAATTTATGTGAGTGTTCAGAAGTTCAAAAGAATTAAGAATGTGGCTATGTGCAAACTTATCTTAAAATGACAGCAGAAGCCAGTGGGGTGGCTACTATGAAAGAAGTCACATCCTGATCACTTTGGAAGTGGCACTTTTCCTCAACTGACATGTATTCCTCTTTTTCTTGGGAACTCTGTTCCTTGGCTAAGAAAGCAGGAGGTAAGCCCCGTTGTCCTCCACTACTAAAAACAGCAAGTGATTAATTAAGCCAAGAGCTGGATTGTCTTTCGGTCTGGTTGAAAGAGATAACAGACTGGAGAAAACACAGCAGCTGTCTCCATTTATCTACAGAACTCTTGCTGGAACAATTTTTTCCCTTTCTTTATATTCAAAATTTTTGCCAAAACACTGCTGCTGTGCCTGCCCATCCTTTAGCCAGGCATTTTGTGTGGGAGTGATTGAAGTAGGCAATTAGATTCTCCTCTTAACTCCTCTTCATTTTCCTTTGGTGGACATTTATTTCTTCATAGTGGAGTAAAAAGGATTTCTCAACTGCCATGTGGGTACTGCTTTCATTTTTATCCTATTTGGATTCAGGATAGATCATGGAGAGAAATATGTGTGTTTCCTGATATACTGATTGCTTTTGAGAGGAAAAGACAAGACACATTTTGGCTAGCTGGCATGAGGCAGTACAGCATGTCTATTCCCTTTGTCTTCTGTCCATCTTACAGGGATGCTGGAACCCTAATGCTCTGCCCCGTGTACTTCACATGTTAGACAGAAAAATGTTTCAAACCACATATTTCCAAATATCCTAATCATAGGCTTTCTCGTTGAACTTTCAGCTAAATGTAAATACCACATTAAAGTATTTATCCATTCATCTTTAACTGTATCAATAATTATGCTAGAATGTAAATGAAGTCTCTACCCCAACGACAGGTGCAGAAGTGCTAAGTCAATGCTCTCCCCTAAAACTCCACATTTTATCATTCTGTTCCTTTCTTGCTCCACCAGGAATTCCCTCCTCTTTATTGTTGGGACATTCAATGCAACTAGTATTTTCCCAAGTGGTTATGTGTAAAGAATGCCCAGGTTAACGTAAGAAGAGAGGTGGAACATGCCAGCCCTGCTCCCAAAGCCTTCTGAAGTCTGAAATCACATTCACAGGAATCAAAGACCACGCTGCTGAGACCAGAATATATATCACAGAATTTGCTATAGCTCTGTTGCCCTTCAATCCCCAAATTTCCTCAGGGCACCAGCAAATGAAACCTAAATTGAAATCCAATCAGTTAAACAGATAGCTCCATCTTAAATTCCAAAGACAATCTTAAGGAAATCACAGAAGAGAGATGTTGTTGCCCACCAGTTGGTCTTCCCTCTGCAGAGGTGGCTGGCCATGCTTTCCTATATTGCAGAAAAGAATCACACGAGGCAGAAGGTGATCTGGCTAAGTCTTCTTATCGTCATTTCAATAGCAGATGCTTTCTATGTGCCCACATCCCACACTCAGTACTCTCTCATGAGCCATTGGAAGCACATGGTTGAAGATATTACTGCAGCCTGTTGGGAGGGCAGTGCTCAGTCACACGGAAAAGTTCTTCAGGTTCTGAGGCAAGCAGAAAGTACTGCTGTAGAAAGCTAAAAATGCATATTAGTAAGAAACTTTTCTTTCTTCCTGTGGAGTCCTCGTTTTGCAAATGAATTATGTACAGAGTTGTTGATGGAGTGAATTTCTAATCTCAGCCGAACTCCTGCCTGATACTACCCTACCTCAGCCTATCCCATCTTCTAAAATCACCCTTTCTGTGTTTAGGGAATGTAGAACAATTTCAATATAAGTCCAAACTAAACAATTTCTAGGGTAAATTTGCTGTCAAAATTATTCTAAAGGATAAGTAGTGCCCCACGTATTCTTTGCCTGGAAGACTTTTGATAAATGTGAATTGAATTGGCAAGCATTTTAAAATAAATGAATATTAATGATTTTTCACTCATCTCTGGTTTGGGTTATCTGTCACATTTGATTATTCTCAACATTTCTCCCTTCCATTGGTTAGGTGATTGAAGACATACAGTAATCTGAGTACCCCTTAGAGCACACAAAATTGGAATCAGAATGTGAAGAAGGAAAGTGCATTATCCACTCCACAAAATCTGTTTTATCCTGAAGGACAATCAACAAAAATATTTGACATGACTTGTACTTTTTTAGTGGGTTTAATAAAGAAACAGTAAGGAAGGAAATAGCTTTTATTAAATGCCTATAATGTCCTTATGCTTTCACATACGTTATCTCGCATCATACCAAACACAACTTTGAGAAATATATAATGTTATTTCCATTTTAAAATGTAAATAGGGCTAGAGCAGTGGCTGGCATGAATAGGAGCACCTGCCTGGCATGCATAAGGACCCAGATTAGAACTCCTGCACCACATATGAAACTAAGTGTTGGAAAAACAAAACTCAGATGAAAAAATAAATAC
>PVKS010008077.1:19486-46729 GCA_004027875.1 Aplodontia rufa
AAAAAAAAAAAAAAAAATGGACCTGGAAAGGGCAAAGCTCGCAATGCTCAGCGTTTATAAAAACTGTGCGTGCATGGGTCACCTGTGCCTGCCCAGATGCCCCTGACCCTGCTTCACTAAGTGTTCCTTGTGCGCAGGCACCATGCCCCGTGCTATATGGGAATTTGCAGGTGAAGCAGGTACTCTCTTGTTCCTGTTTTACAAGGGAAGAAATGCAGGGATAGATTAAGAAACATGTTCCAGATCACAGAGTGGATACCGGATTCAAACCCAGGCATCTGAATCCAGAGCACGTGCTCTTCAATGTCTGACTCCAGAACTCCTCAGAACAGGACACAAGGGCGAAACAGCGATCTGCGCAGCCTGACTGCAGCAATCCCATCATAAATACCCCTGCCTCTGTTTCGCTGCTTCTGTGCAATAGTCAATATTTTGGGGATGTGTGTCTTGTTTCTCCCTCCATCTCTCCCTCTTTCACTGGCTTTCTCTCTCCCTTCCTTTATTCAAGGGCTCTGGAGATCAGTACTGTCCCACATAACTTTCTGCAAGGTTGAAAATGTTCTGTATCAGCTACATTATCCAGTTTGGTGACCATTAGCCCCGTGTTCCTGGAGAGCAGTTGAAATGTGATCAATGTGACTAATTTTTTTGTTTTTTTAAAGAGAGAGGGGAACAGTGAGAGACAGAGAATCAATTTTATTTAGTTTTTCGTGTGGCTTTTGTTGCTCCAACATTTAGTTGTGTACATGGTGCTGGGGTTTGAACCAGGGTCCTTGCACATACATGCCAGTAACCACCGAGCCACCACTCCAGCCCCAGTGTGATTAATTTTTAACTTTATTTAATTTTGATTATTTTAACCATTAAGAGCTGCACTTGGCTAGTGGCTGTACTAATGGAAGAGAGCAGCTGTAAGGTTCCACTGAAATAATGATGGTAAGATCTAAAGTCTTTTGAGCATTCATCAGTTCATTCAAATATCAGAATAACTCTGTATAGGATTAAACTTTTCTTCATTTTATAAATTTAGAAAACTTATTTTAAAGAGAATTATTTACTTACCCAAAAGCCCACAGTAAGTAGACATCAGAGTTAGAAAAAAATTGATCCAAGAAAAGAAAAGCAAAGAATCTTTGGCCATGAAAGGAATTTTAAAGGACTTGGACTATATCTGGTTTTATCCTCAGGGCCTATGTATTAGTAGTAGATGCTCAATAAAAGTTTGTTCAATTAAAGAGTCAGCAAGTACATGGTTGTAGTCTTGGTTTATTCTACAGAGAATTGTAGGCAATTGTCCTTCATCTTTGCAAGAACAGTCTGGGAGATTTAGATAAGAGGAAAAAGCTTTTTGAAACTGAAATGTGTTTCTGAAGGATATTAAAATTTATAGTCTGAAAACATGTAAAAATAAGATTTTTCTCCATCAAAATGCACTGAATTTGATATGCTCCCACGTACAGAATAAGAGATTGATTAAGTTCATCCTTCATCCCTTTGAGATAATCATTCCTTCTTAAATGTAAAAGACCCTATCCTAGCATATAAAAAATAGCAGTCCCTGAACAAAAGCAATTTCTGAAAAGAAATTTCTTGCCAAACATATTTCACTTAGAGAGTGAGTCACAAAGAGGGCACATGTGTTCCTTAATTACAGGCCTGTTGATTAAGAAGGCTACAGCACATCAGTTTGGGGTTATTCAAAACCGTGTAGGTTTTACGATTCATTTATAAAGGTATTTATTCTTTAAAAAAATCAGTGGTACATATCTAGTTTTAATGAGAGCTTTCTCCACACTTTGTGATCTTCAAAAATAATCCTATAGTCATTTATTAATACTGATCTAGAAAACTTAATGATTTTTAAAGGAAATGTGAATGCTAAGGGTCCTGCTGCCAAAGCTGGCCTCTCCCTGGTGAGTGTGCACAGGAGTCTTTGATCCCAGGTCTGTGATGCGTTTGGAGCAGGAATCACATCTGTCTTGACCTCGGTTACATCTTCAGGAATGGCATAACACCTCTAGCAATTACAGCTTCAACGTACATGGTGGACACATTAATCAATGAATTCAGGATAGACAAATACATAACATTTTTCTAGATTTTCTAAAGGTAAGAGATCTGAATTCGGGATAAATTAAAATTTTGTCCTTTGTACCTAAACAAGTCAATAACCGAATACTATGTATGAAAAGGAACAAAATCACCAGAAACAGCCGTATTTGTGGCTTTAACTGTGACCTTCATTGGGCAGCTTCTGAACAAGACAAGGTTCATTTAGGGAAAAAAAAAAGCACCCTCAAAGTTTCTGTGAATTTACCATTGGGTTATGGCTTTCACTGATGGTGGAAAAGCCAAGTAGCCTGTCTGGGAGGCAACCAAGAGACTAGAAAGGCAAGACAGTGCTACCACTCCTAGAGGAGGAAGCTGTGTGACTAGAGCCGAAGAGTGGGGCACCCTGGGAAATCTGCCTAGAAAGAGCTGGAGCCATGGAGGATAAGCAGCAGTTTCCACTGAAATTCAACTCAAAGTAAAGATGTCAGGAGGGATAATTGTGTTGTGTTCTCTCAACAGACTCTTAAGCTTTTCAGTGTACTTCCACTGGCCTCCGATCCAGAAGACAAGAGACCCTGGAAAAGATAGTTACAGTACACGACAAAGAGGGGCAGACAATGCATCTAAGAGAAAAACAGATGCTGTGTCTGCTCTTATGCTTTCTGACAGAGTTGTCTTCTCCCACCCATACGTACTTTGGTTTAGTTAGCCTTTCATGTCTGTGAACGAAAGACCGTTCAAGATCAACATGGAGGAGGAAGCATTTATTTTGGCTCATGGTTTCAGGGGTTCAGGCCACAGTCAACTGACTCCATAGCTCTGGGTCCAATACGACACAAAACATCATTGTGGAAGGACATGGTGGGGGAAAGCAACTCAGGACATGGCACCCAGGAAGCAGAGACACAGCTCCACTCAGGCACAAAATATACACTCCAAAGTCACACTTCCAATGACTTACTCACCCACACCCTGCCTTCCTACAGTTACTACCTCATTAATCCATATCAGAGGATTAGCCCACTGATATGGTTACACCTCTCATGATCTAATCATTTTGCCTCTGAAAATTCTTGCATTGTCTCACACATGAGTTTTTGGGGCACCCTAATCCATAATAAATACAATGCAATCAGCAGGAGATTATTATAACACTCATCATATTACATAGCTATGCTCCATTTACATATCATATCATTTATATATCATTTACAACTCATATTTCTTGGTTTTTCCAGCACTGAGACATTGCAATTTTTGAATAAAATGATTTTCTTAGTCCCAAACTGTCAAATCTCAACAATCAAATCATTGGCTGGTGTGTTTGATGGCTCCATCAACACACATAGCTTATATCCTGTAGTTATGAATATTAAAATCCAACAAATATTAAACCTTACATGTTACAGGCCAAGTGCTACCCTCAGGATTATGTGGGACCTTGGGTGGAAAATATGTCCCTGTCCTCAAGGAGCATATCCTATGCCTTTTTGATGCCTTTACTGAATTAGTTATGAATGGGATGCTGAGAGTCAGAGCTGGAGCACTTCACCCAGCCTCAAAGGGTAGGAAAGGTTTCCCAGTTGTGAAAGCTGAGACTGAGTCAGGTAAAGGAGGGCAGGAAGGAAAGCACATGAGCGCAGGCAGAACAGTAGGATAAGTTTCTGCCTATTGTCGAGTATGACCAGAAAGACGTACAGGCATTGAGGCTGGGACTTGTCACAAAAAGCATTGTAAACGTTTACTCTGCTGGCAGTGGAGAAACCCCAAAGAATTTGAAGAGGGTCTAAATGCACCCAGAATTTCGAGACAGGAATCTCACTCTGATGGCAGCATGGAAGAAATATTTAGAGTAAATAAGACTAGATGAGTCAAAGGGTATCACACAGCCTCCAGAATTGGACAGGCAAGTACTCGAAACCCACATGCCTATCATGGTCACATCATGCAAACCTGAGAGCTAGCTCAACGTCTGCATTTTAAACTTTTTTAAATTTTCATATGTCAAAAACTGACTTCACACTTTCAAAAACCTTATTTCAATGTAGCTTTATATTCTTAAGGTCTGACTTATACAGAAAGCTCTCTCGCAACTACTTGTTTTTGGCGATATCCATTCTTTTGTAGCATATGATTTACAATTATCATTCACTGAGACTCCAATTCCACAGTGCTCTGGATGCTGGATATGAAAGGCAACATGGTAGCATTGTGAGGAGGCAGGAAATCTGATGGGCACCTCGCCAAGCCTGGGGCAGCTCTTGGGATGAAGAATCTAGTGTAGAGACCCCAGCACCCTGTGGCCCTCTCGCGTCCTTCAACTCTAACTATTTCCCCCTGAACTTTATGCAATCTGCTTTCTTGAAGTCTGGAATATGACTAATTATGCCTAACAATCAATGCCTCACTATAATGATCTCTCAAAAATGTGGCAACTTTCTCCTAAAATTTCAATGATTTCCTATATGATTAGAAGTAAATTCTACGTAGGTAATTGGAATTAATTCCCAACTTAAAGATGCACTGTTGTTTCTACATACTGTGAGATAAGTTTTTCAGTTAGAAGAACTTAAATATTTATTAGGCATTCTGGATATTGTGCACTTGTTATCAAATTTATATCTCAACATATTATGTGGTATCAAGACCATAGTAGATGGTTAGTGAATCGTTAGGTAATTTAATGAATCAAGCTGTATTTCTGAAAACATGATTTCTTACCTGAACAGGAAGATCTCTTCTCCAAACCTTTAATTTCTCATGTTTGTGCCAATTCTCTACTTAAGAACAATTTTTAAAATCTTGTTACTATCTTCTGTCAAGTGAGACATGCCCATGTTCTGTGCTAACTTGGATTCCCATAGCCTGTTTTAGATTGAACTGTGACCCCAAAAAATATGTTGAAGTCTTCCTCAATTTTGTGACTATGACATTTTTTGGAACTAAGATCTTCAAAGATAATCAATTTAATATGTGGTCATCAAGGTGGGTCTAAACCAGCATAATCCTTATTAAAAGAGGGAAATTGGCACGCAGGGAGAATGCCACGTAAAGGCGAAGGTAGAGATCAGGCAACGCATCAACAAGTAAAGGAGTGCCAAAGATGGCCAGCAAACCACCAGAGGCCATCAGAGAGGTTGGGGAGAGATTCTTCTGCACAGCTTCAGGAGGAACCAAACCTGCTGACACCTTGATCTCAGTCTTCCAATCTCTAAAGTAGTGAGACAATATATTTCTGTTATTCAAACCACCTAGTCTGTAGTACTGGTTATAGCAGCCCAGGATACTAATCCATGACCTTTTGGACATATGAGTTATCGCTTGTATCACTTTTTACTTTAATGAAATATTTACACATCCATCACCACTTGTGATATGGTCTTTGCTCTGAAATATTATATCTTAGTCATCTTCATATCTTCATGCCCCCCACACAGGCAAACTGTTGAATTAATTATGTTCTTGATATGCCCTGCTATAACCCCAAGCCTGTATTAAATCTGTTTTCTTGGAACAGTGTGTAGTCATCTATTATTTTGGCTCACCGAAACTTAGAGATAGCTATGAGATATTTTCTGCTTCCTTGCATTAACATTTCAAGCTCATTTTCCTTATTCCACACTGATACACTTACAATTCAGCCAGAAAGGTTTTTATTTTATTTTGTGTTGGGTTCTTTTTTGTTTGTTTTCTTGTTTTGGGGAATATTTTTGTTTGTTTGGTTGGTTGGTTGGTTTTCTTTTTCAGTCCTGAGGATCAAACCCAGGTCCTTGTACATGCTAGGCAAGTGCTGTATCACTAAACTACATTCCCAGCCCTCTAAGTTTTACTGTTCTTCCCATGAGAATAAATGGGTATTTCTTGCACTTTCATTTATTGTGGTTTGCTTTTGGTTACAAAAATTGTGATTTATGATTTTTTTGGCTGAACATTTTCTTCTCAAAATCTTCTAATTTTAAGCTCCTGCTATATGTAAAGCACTGTAAGATGTTGCAAATGAATAAAATATTGTCCTCAGGAAACTGTTAGGTACTTTCCTGAACTTTTTCTTCCCACTCATCACGGGATGTTCCCTGTGACTTATCAAGAACCAAATTCTTTTATTTTCCCACTTATGACTTACATCCCATATCTTCCTATTTTCATTTAAATCTCATGAATTTGGAAGAAGAAATTAACCCATCAACTTCTAACTCAGATATTTCAAATCACTAGAAATGTGTTCAAATTCCCTTTTGGGGGATCATTGGGCTTTTCAGGGCTTCTTTCCATTTTTGTATTGTGAATTACAAAATTTTTATGGGGAGTCATCTGCCCTGTTATGGTTTGGGTATTAGGTATCCCCCAAAAGCTCATGTGTGAAACAATACAAGAAGTCTTAGAGGAGAAATAATTGGATTATGAGGTCCTTAACCCAATCAGTGGATTAATCCTGCGATAGGAATTAACTGAGGGATTAACTGTGTGGCTTGGTGGAGGTGGGTCATTGGGGCATGCATTTAGGGCACACATTTTGTATCTGGTGCGTGGAGTCTCTCCGTCTGCTGCCCAGTGAGATGCCTTGAGCCACTTACTTGCCTTCACCACATTCTTCTGCAGCCCAGGAATGGAGCCAGCTGTCTATGGATTAAGACCTCTCAATAAACAGTTTCCTCCACTAAAATTCTTCTTGTCAGGTCTTTTAGTCATAGCAGCGAATGAAAAAGTTGACTAAAACACACACACACGCACACACACACACACACACACACACACACACAAACTCACCCATCATTGTGTAGGGTGGCAGGGGCCAGGTTACTCCCACCTGGGGTTCATAGTGGGATTCTGCTTACTCACTAATGCTTGGAAATAATTCTTCATGCTTCCAGAAAAACGGCACACTGTTTTCTCTTCAAGCAAAGGTTTATGTTGTGGTGCTATGCTGGTTGTAATTTTTTTTCTCAATGTGACATTCATTCACTCCTGTACCTCTTAACACTAGTATTGATTTTCCCAGAACTTCCTCTTCTCTTTTGAGAGTATATTTGTATTTTTAGAATGCCTCCTGAATTATTTTCTTTGCTCATCTCCTCTGGGGATTTTTCATTCTCCTTAATAAGCTAGAGCACAGAAGTACAGTCTCGACATCCTTGAACCTTTTCTAAAAGAAAGATTAGTATGCATTTAGAGCACACATAATTGATGACTATCTCAGCGAAGAAGACAAACACAGCACGTATTCTACAGTTCACTGGAACAGGACCCTTAGCTCCCACATTTCCTGGATTCATTGTCTAAAAATCAGAGGAGGCTAACTTCCAAGGTTCCTACTTAAAGAGATTTCAGAATACTCACATCCAGACATAAATATATCTGCTTGGCACTGCAAACATGGAGGGGAATTTTCAAGTAGACATTGTCATGCCATGTAATACAAAATGAAGCTTCCTGAGAAAATATTTTGAAATAATACTGTCTCAAAGTTAGGACTAGTTAGATGGATTTATAACCTTAAAGGCTTATCTGCATAACTTGTATGGCATTTTTACTAAGATATTATTTTCTTGGCAAGAGGAAATATTTACTAAATATAGTTCCCTTAGCACCAAAGATAATGCCTACATCCTTTTCTTTGTGCTTTAAACACTTCTTAAGGGGCCTAGATTACTTAGCTTCTTTCGGCCACAAGTATACTAGCCCTTTTCCACACTCACCCTGCCACCTGGTTCCTTCCTCCCTACTATCCCAAACTTGGACACATCACTCACATCTACCCAACCCATCTTCTTGGCTAACAAGCCCCGAGGCTTCACTAAATCCATGATGCTGCTATGTATTAGGCAGAGACATAAAATAATTGTACTTTTGGTCATAACCAGACTCAAAATACTTGAAATCTTTTAGTCTTCAATCTTCACTATTATTAACATTGGGTATCCTGTTTTGTAAGCCCTCTTCCTATGCTTTTTCTTTGCTTATTTTGTGCCTTTTTTATGGTGGATACCAAAAAGTGCACATTATGTTATAAATACTTAGTATGGATAATAGCACTCTAAAGTTCTATTAATATCTAACATAACCCAAGCAAAATACATTATTGCAGTAATGGCACTTCCTGTGTGTACGAAAGAGAGTGTTTAGAATGTACCTAATATATTTGAAATATCATATATAAATATAATTAAAATTATGTATGGGGGAATGAAGCAAGTAACTTACATGATAAGACTTCATCTTGAACTCCAAACCCACTGGAAATCTACCCCTTTCATGTCCTCCAAATACCTCTAAAGGAGTGCAGCCATAAAGGGCGTCTGCCTTTTGGGTGTGGATTCCCTAAGACATATATTCTCCTGTTCCTCTCTTGCAGGCCTCTAGAGAGATTTTAGTTCTTCCTAAAGATACAGTTCAGACAGCATCTCCTCTGCATATCTTCCTAACACTCCCTTCCCTCCTGAATGCACAGGAATCTGTCCATCAGTGGTACTCTGTAGTTCTTATCCATGTTTCTCTTGGTTCTTTGATCAATGTATTATTATTGCTTATAATGCACTAGTTTTTCTGTCCCCATTTATCTGTGTTGCTTTTGAATGCAGAGACTATCCTCATTCAACCCATCCTTTCATGCATTTAGTTAATATTTCTTTAGTATTTCAACATGAGCCAGACAATGTACACGATGGAAGACCTTCAACAGTGACCAAGAGAGTCAGGCCCTCCCCAAAAGAGGTTACAGTCTAATTAGAAGGACAAAAAAAAATTAAAATAAACAAGAAATGATAGCAAAGTGCATTATATCCTCAAAAGGTGGCAAATCTAGGCTTTCAAAAATGTTGATAAAATGTTATTTTTTCTAAAATCAATAAGTCTTCAAAAACAGAAGATACTTCACAAAGTCAATAGTCACATAAAGAAATACTTTATTACAGAGCCTGGTTCATATGAAGTTGTGAGAAAGCACTGATGGATTCTTGGCTCATGTCCCACTGGGTATCAGGCAGAGCAAGGTAGATAATCAATTGTCAAACATTTCATTCATGGTTTTTTTGTTGCCCAATCAATGGTATTTTCCACACCAAAATTTAGAAATGAGAATAAGCTGTACTGATTTCAACTCAAGAAGACAGAACTCCAGCCAAAGAAAAAGAAAGACTCCTGGCCAAAAGCAAAAACACTTTAATTAGTTGTTTCATTGCAAGATGTTGAATCAACTCCAACCCAAGGAAACCAAGACCTTCAGAGTCAGAGCAGCTTAAAGAAGAGAAAAAAGATGTTTCATTTATATAGGGGTTTGATCTCAATCCAATTTGGAAAAGAAAACCTAAAACCTTTTAGGATAATAAACCTAGTGATAATAAAATGCTGTTTTCCTTTATACGAAAAGATCTAAGCTCTGTAAAAAACTTACTTTTAGATCTTTAAAATTTTATAATCAGAGAGCATGTTTAAATGGCCATTTTAAGTGGTTTAGTTAAGCATTATGTTTTGTGGAATGTTCTGTTTAAAGTAATTTGTTTTCAAGATCTGCATTACAGACTTGATTTCAGAAATCTGGACAAATGTCTTTCAAGGGCAGAGTATTCGGAAGTGGAAAATATATCTGAGAAAACATGGAATCACTTATGTCTTAAAAATAGTAAGAAATATGATTTAGGGGAAAACATTTAATTCTTAGTTTGTAAGAATGCATTGACAATAAGAATTAGGAATGATCAGGAATTTAAGTGTTTTTAAACATGGTTTTCTCCTCTCTGTCAAACACAAGAGTCTTATCTTGCAAATTAAAAGAAGAGGGGAAAATTTTGACCTTTTTATGTTTATACATGAGAAGAAAGGAAGAAAAGAGAGAAAAATAAGTTGGTAGGCCTATTTACATAGAATGTTACAGATTATTAAAAACCTGAAATCACCGTATCAACAAATCATAATTATTTGTTTACATGCCAAATATAAATTTCAAAATTGGTTATAAATATCCAAATGTATTCTTCTATTATCTACATTTTAAATCCAGTTTATTTAAATAAAAATAATATTACTTCATTTATCTGTCTCTCCTTGCATAGTCAATAACATTTTCTACTACCCCAAAAGCTCTGAAATGAAGGAGTCTTCCTTGTTTTTTACCATGGACTGAAACCAGATGTGCTTAACCTCTGAGCCATATTCCCAGCCACCTCAGGGCCTCTCCAAGTTGCTGAGGTTGGCTCTGAACTTGTGATCCACCTGCCTCAGTCTCCCAAGGTGCTGGAATTACAGGCGTGTGCCACCACACCTGGCTGAAAGAGCCTTTTGAGCTCAGGTTTTCATCTTTCCTCACTCACTTTTTCAAATATGCTATGTATCTTGATACCTGTTGTTTTAGTCAGCTTTTTGTTGCTGTTACCCAAGGACCTGACAAGAACAATTTTAGGAGGAAAAGTTTTTTTAGGGGCTCATGGTTTCAAAGGTCTTAGTCCATAGAAGGCCAGTTCCATTCTTCGGGGCTTGAAGTGAGGCTGAACATCATGGTGGAAGAGAGTGGCAAAGGGAAGTGGGCAAGGTATGGCTCCAGGATTCAGAGAGATCCTCCATGCGAGAAACTAAATATATACCCAAAGAAAGGCAGGTCCCCACTGACTCACCTCTTCCAGCCACATTCTACCTGCCTTCAGTAGCCAGTTAACCCACAGATTGGATTAAGGCTCTTATAATCCAATCTTTTCACCTAAGTCTTCTCTTCACCTCACATATTGAGCTGTAGGGGGACACTTTACATCCAAACCATAACACCTGACTACTTTGGCACATACTGTCTCATCTACCTGGCCAATGCAGACTCTTCCTTCAATATTTCGATAAACTTTCCTGTGAAAAACTTTTCTAATATTTCTTCTTTGTTCTTCTCTCATGGAAGCTTCTAAAAACTTCTGTGATAAATTACTGTGATTATTTAGTTTACATATTCATATCCTCTAGTACAGTCCAAAGACCAAAGACTGTGTTCTATTCATCTTTCTATTTCCAGAGCCTCTGGGTTCTTATAACTGAATATATGTTTAACAAAGTGGCAAGAGAAATAGGAATGCAGTTGGGAACTCAGATCTTGAGCAATGTACTCACTTTGTAAGTTCATCCATCTAACTGGTCAATCATAGAACATTTCTATATTGAAGACTCTTCCCTAGATATTTTGCAACACAAAAGGGAAAGGCATATTTGAGCAATACCAAGTTCATTTTGCACATATCCATTCAGCATAATGAAAGATGATAAAATGTGAAGAATCAAGAGAACAGCAACTTGAATGTGAGGTAGAAATTACCTCAAGTGAATATAAATCTATTAATCTTCATATTTAAAAATGATTACTTTTCAGGCTGTCACCAAACAATGGGGAAAGTTCTTATCAGAACATTAAATGCTTTTTAAAATTTTTATCAACATGAAGAAAAATCTCCAACAGAATGACATAATCTATATCCTATAAACACATCAGAGGGTAACATACATTGGTGTCATGACATGTAAGACATAAATATCAATGTTATCATTTTTATATCACATAATAATTCACAATAACCACTAAATTTTCTGAACCTGTATTTTGCTATGTTTATGGATGATGTGATAAAATTGAAAAAAAAATCTGCACCAGCATAGCCCTGAGGGCTTTTTCAAACCAAATTCTCAAAAGCAGAAAAACCACTTTACTCAAAGAAAGCAATTCTGGAGAATTACATGCAAATGTGCAAACCAAGCTTTAAAGCTCCACATATCTTATTTCCTATTGAGTCTCATAAATGTCCCCAAAATAGGAGCAGGGAAGCCTCACATCTTGTCACCCTCTCCTATGCCAGGACTCACACAGATAAGCATCTGATATGCCGTGATTATTCCCCTGCACCTGATGCTATTCAGTCTCAACCAGCGTGCATGCTGCTGCTCCACAGTTCACAACGCATCTGCTCCTCCTCTACCCTCCTTTCAGTCTACCCCATGCCTCCAACACCTCAAGCATGGGCTCTAGGGAAGCCCTCCCTGGGTTCCTGACCTTCCCCAACCTCCCTTTTCCTGTAAAGCAACAGTGACCATTTAAAACCACAAATCTGACCATCTTCCTGTTTAAAACCTTTGAAATACACATCCAGAGTCTTTAGACAAAAATGGAGGATTCAATGACCATTCAAGTGGGCAACAGGAGAACACAGGGTGAAATGTGACTCTGGATTCTTGTTATTGTCAATACTGAGGTTCTTTAAAGTCACCATGAACACTGAGTTAGTGAATACTAAAGATTGCCGCTAAGGAAGATACAGGGTTCTGTTCCCACTAGGCTTTGGTCACACATTTTCATCAACCAATCAATACATAGCCTTGTCTTATGTGTCTAAGACACTGCACTTAATACATATTATTGATTCATTAATGTTGAACTTGCAGCCAATGACACTGCAACTCCAGCCCGAAAGAAGCTTCTCCAGCACTCACATTTTCTCCATTCAGCATATCATAGCCTTCTTGCACTTAGGAACACCAGATAGCACTTCACTATTAATTTAGGGGCTGTTTTAAACAACAAAATCAAACAGAAATCACAAAAGTGCAAAAAACACAGCACTAACTACACTGAAATGCACGTCTACAGGACAAGGACTGAAATGTGAAGACAGTGCCACCTTCTTTGACCTCAGCTGGAAATGTGCACCTGGAGTGATGAAAATGTTTTATCATTCTGCATACGTTCACAAGAGTCTCCTTGGTGCTGTGAATTCCGACTTTGGGGTTAGAGACAATCTTCAGTGAGTAGAATTCACAAACGCAGAATCCACATGTTACATAATGATGATCGACTGTGTTTTTAAGAAGGCCATTGCCTATGTGGAACACATACCTATGAATTATGTACATCATGGAGGATGGGGTGTCAACCACAATGTTTCTGCTTATCCTATGCAGTTGATGACATTCTGTTGAAGTGTAACTAATATATTAAATTACCATATCCAATTGAAGAGGATTAAGGCTTCTAATATTCTTTCATCCAACTGAGTTAACCACTAACAAGATTCTAGTGCACTCAGTTAGGTAAAAACACTATAACATTTTGTTCATACAAAGAATATGTAAAATATGAAAGTATGCCAATGGATCATTAAAGTCAATATTTTCCAATCATAGGACATCTTAAAAATAAATAAATGTGTGATTCCTGGACAGTTTTGAAATTTAAAAAAAAACTGACTCTGAATTCATTTGGTAAGTAAATAACCATGCCAATGAATCATATGCAAATAAATCTTAAGCTCAAAAGACATTTTAATACCCCAGTACTCTTTAAGTAAATCCATGTGAGAATTTTAGTACCTACAGAGAAAATGACGAGTTCTAGGCTTCTCGCCAATTTCATCTGGGTGTGAAGTTCTGACTTACAAGCTGAAATTCTTGGAATCTTAAAAGCAAAATTTTATGTATACATTTGAAAATGGCTCCCCTATCCACAAAATGACCTACTTCCTTTTCCTAGCAGTTATGAGGGCGCAAGAGTTAACAGGCATGAAAAGGACCTTCAGAGAGTCAGGACGTCAGCCCAGCCCTAGCCCTATACCCCCACCTCCCGGCTAGCTGCCCCTTTGGTGAATGAAAACTTTACTTGGACAATGTCACAGTACATAATATGACAGGAAGCCAGTGCCACCAAATCTCCACCCAGGTTCTCTGAGATAAAAGGATAAATGACACTCAGCTCTGCAACTCCCTTCTCCAGCTTCTCGCAGGGCTTCTTTCTTCAGGGGTATCACAGTGGTCCTCTGTCTGGAAGCTTCACAGCCCACAGCCCCCACCCCAGAGTTTGCTGACTAAGCAACCTCCTAATATTGCTTTGTGATGTTTCACTTTGGAGTATTTTTACCCATGTGTATGAGGAGCAGGGGAGAAAGATGTCACTGAAAGAGGATGATTACCCCTCGTTCCTTTATCGAGTGAAGGTGAGGAAAAGAATTTCTTAGGAGCACACAACTTCTCCCTTGAACAGCTTGGCTTGCATTCCCTGAGATTTCAGAATGAAGGAACTGGAGCCCTGTCCTCATCCTAGGAAGCTGAAGAGGACTGTGGCCAGGGCCTGACTCTTGCACAGGGTATCTTGCAAGCTAGAAAAGGATCACACTGCTGTTGTGACTGAGGTGCTATGGTTTACAGTCCTATGCCAGGCCTGGTGTGGGCCATTCAGGGTAGGGGGAGAGGCAGTGCAAGTGCCTGGGTCCTGTTCTGGCCAATAGCACTGCCTAGAGGGGAAAGGGGAAGTCTGCAGAAAGAGGGAGATCATGGATGCTGGTCAAGGATCCTACCAATGTCCCTGGACTGAGGAAGGGGCCACAACTGTCTGCTCTGAATAAAGACTTATCTTTTTTAATGGTAGTTTCAAGTGAAAGTTTCCAATTTCAAGGAGCCTAAAATATACTATACAAAATGATTCAGACATCTGCCAGGACCAATATGTGAAGCCATCCAGCAAAGTAAGAATGGTCCTGTCCTCTTCTTCCCCCCTCCTCTTTTCTCATTGCAGGAAATACAGGCTTGAAAGATGGGGCATTGTGGCCCCCTGCTCCTCTCCTGCCTCCAGAGTGATCCAGGTCTGTATCAGGAAAAGGTCAATGTGCTGACATTAAACCAAATCAGACATATTCAATAATTCTTTGCCCTGGAAATTAAATGTTTGAAATTAAGATTACTCCTGCAACTTCAAATCACCATAAGTATGTGCATTTGCCAAGAATAAACTGAAAATCTTTGGAATATGTCAAAATCATCCTCCAGCATCTGAGGAACAAAAACTCCACTGAATAAAAGGATAGGGAGAGGACAAATAAAGTTTTTCTTCTTTTAGATCTGATTCTTGCTTGTTCAACTCTTCTGTACACTCATGCACACTTAAAAACAACAGGAAAGATAAGGTTAATGGAATGGAAAACTGCCTTACTGGTTACCTCCTCCCAGAGGCTTAGGAAGAGAATTTTTAGAATATTCGGAAACTCTCAAATCAATGTCCTCACTTGGACTTGTCTGAGCCAGAGACTTCTATTTTCAACTTAAATGTCCCTCAGGCTTCTATGAAGGAGCATATTCAAAAGAGAATGTCCAATACGTCAGATCTTTCTTCCTCCATGACTCTATACTCAGGTTCTTGCATTTATTGGCTAATTTACTTATGCTTTCATTAATAAATAAATAGGAGAATTTGTTAAAAGAATTTAGTACTTTACTGAGCACAAGATGTACTTATTACAAACTGGTCAGGGAAGGAAGGCAAGAAGGAAGGAAGGAATTAATTAAAAAGGAGGTCAAGTGGATTCCCATTACACATATAGATCTCTGCCAGCCTGTGCCATGTTCATGGCCAAAGAGCTGCAGATTGGCCAACCATACACCAGGGTGTAGGATTGGGTCACCTTAGTTCACTGTATGAGTAGACACTTCAGCAATGTGGAACCTGATCTTCACTCAACAATGTAGTCTCTGGCAGACAGTTGGAGAGGGGTTATGTGGAGGAAAGGGCATTGATGGCACAGGGCATCAGAAAACCTATTTGTGACCTACAACCTTGTTACCTGCAACCTTGAAATTTGAATAAGCTAGTCAACCTCTTTAAATTTTAGTTTTATAATCTTAAAAGTGGAAATAACAATTGTAAGCCAACTATGGAAGCTAATATAATGGATCTATGTATAGATCCATCTTCTGTCCTGGCCCTGGCCAAGGACCAAGGCGCTCATTCTCCCTCTGGGAATTACACTCAACCTTTCCTACTCCAGTGACTCATTGATCCATGTTCAAAACATCTCCCAAATCCAAGCCCATCTCTCCATTTCATTGTTTCTGTCATGCCTGCAGCATCTCTCACAAATGATTATTGTCATTTGACTCCTTCAGTCTGCACTTGGCACCCTGATGATCTCTTTAAAGCAAATTAAATCATGTCCTCCATGGATTCCCATTCCTTAGCACAAAAACCAAAGTCTTTATGAATGACTACAAAATTCTGCACCTTGTTCCCCTACTGGCTTATCCTGACCAGCGAAACTTCTGATCTCATCTGGAAATCCAACAGTCTGATCACTTCACTCCAGCTACAGAGAGCCTCCTTCCTCTTGTTCAGGCAGGCTCTAGACTCAAGGTTTTTGCCTTTGTTATTTCCCCCTCCTGGAATTTCTTCCCCACGTGAACTTGCTTCCTCACTTCCCTCAAATGGATCCCAACCAATGAGGTCTTCCATGGGCACTGTATTTAAGCTGTGACACTATAACCCTTTTTAATGTTTATCACCATCACCACACAGTATTTACTTATACAATGCCTTCTCTTGGCATCCACAGCATATTTGTTTCAGGACCCTGGATGCGCAAGTCCCCAGCACCTATTTCAGTGATGAACATATAGTAAATGTTCAATAAATATTTACTGATAGAATGAATATATTAATAACAGGTGAGGAATTTCTCCCCAAAAAGCAGTAACTAACATTATTTTCTGTGTGTAAGTTTGAAAGAATTCAGATACTCCTAATCTATACATATGTGAATACATGAATACAAATGTTAAAGCAATATAGTGAGATTATACATACAAAGACACATGAAAAAACTCTGTGGAGTTGCTTTTACTCCTATTTCATCTCATTTCCGTGAGACAGAAACAAGGAATGACATATTTAAATTATTATGATAGCTTTCCTTCTTTGCCAAGGAAACTGATAAGGAAGGTTTGTGAAATTCTAAGGGCCGCTGCTTGCACACTGTCTCTAAGTTTTTTCTCCTTTCCCACTTCTCAATTACCATTTCTGAATGTCCGATCTTGCTGTGTTCTACCAGAGACACTGAGCCTTGACATCCTTTCCAAAAGGGAAACAATTGTTAGTGTTGGAAACAAATCCTCTTTCTTCTACCCCCTTGCTCCAGGTCCAGCTTCTCAGGATTTACATGAGACTTCTCACCCAGTTGACAAAAGGCCGTGCTGGATCTGTTAACAGAGTCATCTCCGGCTTTAGCTATTAGCTCACAATTTGCTGTGCAGTATTTGCCAGTGATTTCTGTGCCCAACCAAATTACTGGAGTTTGCATGCTTGGCAGTAGAGCAAAGGGAATGGATCTCCCGGCAACACCTGACAGAGAAACAAATGAGAACCAGAAGCTTTTTGGTCTCAGTGGCACTCCAAGTCTCCAGTTTTGCCAAATCTGTCTGTGAGCTAGCCAGTCATTCTTTGAAAAAAGACAGAGAGGATGAAGCACAGAAAAGGTCACATTCAATCCCCGGCCTGTCCCAAGAACTCTAAGGAATGTGACTGGACCATCTCAAGCCCTATTGAAGCCTTTGCACAAAGGCTGGGATCAATCTCCCCTTCGGCATATGAGACAGCTCTAATTCAGACTCTTGTGAATGGAAGGCACCCACTGATTGTCCTCATGGATCATCTTTCACACCCCAAGAGGACTTCACTGTTGTAGGTCAGCAGAGGATGTGACACAAGCATTTGAATAATGCAAAACTGAGACTTTGGACATATAAGATACTGTGGAAAAAAGGAAAAAATTCCCATGTTAAAACCTTGGAAGGAGATGCAATGGAAAAGTGCATTC
The DNA here is from genome assembly GCA_004027875.1 of Aplodontia rufa. Lineage (NCBI taxonomy): Eukaryota > Metazoa > Chordata > Mammalia > Rodentia > Aplodontiidae > Aplodontia > Aplodontia rufa. The sequence goes on from PVKS010008077.1 coordinate 37,132, forward strand.
AGATGCCCCCAAAACAGGTTTAAAAACTGTTCTGCAATAATTGTATAGTCTCGAGGGATTTCTTTTTAGAATAGGAAAAATGCATATAAAATGTTGATAGCAAAAACAGAGGTTTTCATGCTGGGGTCCCTCTCTACAATTTCAGAGGGCTCACAAAGAATCCAATCATTCTAAACTTGGCAGATCTTCAGTGGGAAAACAGCCCTGTCTCTCCTCCAACCTCTGGACATGCAGGTGGCTTGGGTATTATTTATGTTTTGATTGACAAGTGTATGCTCTGTCTAGATAAGTAGAGAAGCATCTCTTGCAAGGATGCTTCAAAAGAGCAGCTGTCTGGAAAGATGAAGCAATGCCAGGATAGTTCAAGAGCCAATCCAAATACCAGTAACTGAGGTAAACATTAACAGATGAGGCAAACACTTGAATAAGGAGACTTACTCTCAGATCCCACAGCGTGCTGAAAGAGACAATGTGATACAAATGTCTTATTTATTTTTCTTTAGAAGATCATCCAACCAAGAATTATCATCTTTAAGGAATTATCTTGGTTTATATTATGGGTGCCTCTCATATTGTCCTTAAACATGGAAAAAGGAAAAAATATCACTAAAGTTTCTATTATCTCAAGTGCCCCAGCATGGCATTCAGTTTCCTTAATTATCTCGTGTCATATGCTTTTCCATTCCATGACTTGCCACTCCTCATTATCCATACATCCTTTCTAGTAAAATCTGAGCATTCATAATTCCTTAAACATGCATAAAACTTTGTTTACTTCCTTCCTTTTGCTTCCCCCAAACACGACCAGATCAAACTGTAATTGTTCAAGGCTAGACCAAATTGATGTCTTCTTTGGGAAAACCCACCCAAATGTCTTCCTAATAGGCCTACAACAGTATTTGTTATACTATTTGAGAGCCCATTGTTCATGGTATGTCCTACTTCCCTATAAAGTTTTTCATGGGGTGATCTGTGTCTTATTCATGTGCCCCTGGCTTCTTAATAACTGTTTAATGAATGACTCTCTGAAAGAAGAGAGTCAGAATTTATCTGTCTCTCACTTTTTCACACTCTCTTTTGTTTTACAGAAAAGAAAACCACTGTCCAGAAATTTTAGGGTCTTGTACTAGATCACCTTACCAAAGCTGAAAACACATAATTAAGTTGAAGAGTCTTGTTTGGGGGGTCTAGAGAAGTAGCTCAGCAGTATCACACTTGCCTGGCACGTGTGAGGATGTGGGTTTGAACCCCAGCACCCCATACACAACTAAGTGTCAGAGCAATGAAAACCAGATGATAAACTAAATAAAACTGATTCTCTTAAAAAAAAAAAAAAGAAGAGTCTTCTTGGATCCATGAACATGTTTAATGGAGGGACAACCATCAGGTTTTTTACTGCTGACAAGAACAGATATATAACTGGAAGGGACCACAATGGTATATAGAATAAAGAAAGCAATGTTGTTTACTAAAATTCTAAAATTTTAGGTAAAGACTCCAGTAAAGTTATCTATATACTTTATAAAATATATTCATCTTTAAAATATATTTGTACAAAAGGAGTATTTCTTTTGGATTTTACCTCCTCTTTCCCCCAATTCCCAACATACACTCAAATCCAGAGACGCTATCAGACTCAAGCACTGACGGTGCATGAGTGATACTGATGTCATCAGAGCAAGTACAAGGAGTCAGTTTGTAGGATCTGGGAGCTTTGCTCAGTGGTAGTTCCTGGGCGTGTTCAGTGGGAAGAGGGATCTGGACCCTACTTTCCTTTATTTCTGCATTAGTATCCTTTAAGTCCATGTGTGTGGTCAACTCACAATCTCCAGCAAGTGAAAGCCTTTATTCTAGAGAAATGCAATTTGCCAATGTTAATAATTTATGTTAATTCAGTAGATAGAAGAATGTTGGAGGATTCTAAAATTATGCTTCTATTTCAAACAGATTTATCAGAATCTAAGACCAAGGCAAGGGTCACCATCCTCCACAATCCAATCCCCACAGCACAATGTCCCAGACTTTGCAAAAATTGGTGTTCAAGAAGTTTCACCTCAGATCAGGAACCATCCCCTTGTGAGTGACTTTCTGGAAACTGCTGAAAGTGAGAAAGTATAATTTCATCATTATCATATCAACATACTCATTGATGTGTTTATAATGTACAGGAGCTTTCCTAAAGCAGTTGGCCATAATTGCTGGGTCATTTCACAGGGCAGTCAAGATTCTCCTAGAGTGCTATGCAACTGGATACTAATGGTATGCATCAGTGCTAGAATGTCAAAGTGATGATAGTTTAAGATACATGAGGTATCAGCAAGGGTGACGGGCAAAAGGAGAGCAGAAGTTGGCCTCTGTAAGAAGAGAGAAGGGATTAGTTTAGCTAAAATAACATTTTTATTCTATAGTCATCATCATCATTCTATCACTAAGTAATCATTATCTGAAGATACTAGGTCGAGTGCTGCTACTTCACACACACACAGAGAGAGAGAGAGAGAGAGAGAGAGAGAGAGAAATGGATTTAACAACCTCAGACTCTGTTCATGGCCTATTTGATTTTGAGTCTGTGAATTCAGAAGTGACTGTATGGATGTGTGTGTGTGTGTGTGTGTGCACTTTTTATGCATATTCAGCAGAGGAGAGAGTGAGTGAGTCTTGGTCATAGAATTAAGGATTACAAGAGTGATAAGAATGCAAAAGGCAAAGTGATTTGTGTGCAGTGGGATAAATGGAATTTTGGAAGAGCAAATCTTCCTCGTTATATGTAAAGTCATAAGACCATCAGCTCCCTTTCACCTGAGCTTTACATATTCCAACTTCCACTCTCTTTTTATTATATATCTTTTACCTAAGTGTCTCAACCATTTCAATGACTTTTTCTCAACATTAACAATATCCTAATCTCTGAGGTCTGGATTCTTAATTTTAATTGCTTCTTGGTACTGGATATGGGTATTCTCCAGACATCTCAAATTTAATACATTGAAAAACTGATGAGTCTAGTGGGTAAAAGTTTAGGTACCTTTGAATTATAGCAGTGGATTATGTGATTGTGTCCAGTGCTGAAAGATGCAGAGCAGTGTCCAGGGGCTAATTACTTCATGAGCACACATGGATCAACAACTTTTATGTGTTTAAGAATTCACCACTACATTAAATTATTAAAATAAAACATTTAAAATCAATATTAATAAGTTTTATATTAGGAATAAAGATGATATTGTTTCAAATTGCAACAGGTTAATAAAAGAGACCTTTTAGTTTCCCAAAGCACCAAGGGTGCCAATACACTTCCATCCCAAAGTAAGGTATGAAGTTACACATAAAGGTATGTATATTTATGACAATAAGGGAGTTTGAGATTGAAAAGAGAATTTCACTGGAAAAAAGTTAAGTGTTGTAATGGCTTCCTTATTTACCTCCAAGGGTAAATGGCCAGCTATTCTACCTATCCCAGCTCAAAACTAAAGAAAATGGTTCAAAGTAAAATTCATGGAGCTCAATATGTGACCCCAGAGTTTGTGGAATGATGTCAATAAGTGTCTTATAGCAGAAAAGAAAAAAAAAAAAGGGAGATGGTTGAATGAAGTAGAGCATGTAATTACAAACTTACATTTCCATCTACAATGGATCAAATATATGTTTACACAGATAAGAATTTTATTTAAAAAAGCAAATACTCAAGAAAATAAAATGATCAAAAATCAAGAAAATGAAAGTAATAACAACACTAATAGGTAACTAGAAATTGAAGTTATGAGACATGAATTTTATAATATCTATGATACTTAGAATTCAAGCAAGCATCTGGCAAGATGGTAAGCTTTTCCAGGTAGCTATCATTTTTAATAATAAGCAAAGAGAAATTCTGAAAATCAAAAATAAATAAACCAGTTAGTAATTGGATGTGTGATTTAAATATCAAACTAAACATGGTATAAGAAAGAATTAGTGAACTAGAAAGAGACAGATAAAAAATATTCAAATTTTAAGAGAAATAAAGAATTGCAAGTATAGAAAAGAACATAAGAGGGTAGACCATGAGAAATATATGAGACACTACCAAAAAACTCTGACATAAGTTAATCTCAGAAGGGAAGGAAAAGATAATGAGTCACAGGCAGTATGTAAAGACAGACCAGCTGAGAATTTAGCAAAAGGCATAAAACCACAGAGACAGACATACTCAAGGAAACTGTACTGGACAGACATACTCAAGGACCCTGCCTTCCTAGGCCCTGGCCTCTGGCCCAGCTCTGACAGGCACACAGGATACCCCTGAGAATGCTGCACTTGGACCATGCCCTGGCAATGCACAGGACAAAGACTCTAGCCCTGGCCCCAGCAGGCATACAGGAAACCCCAAGAATCCCACACGCATACCCCACCCAGCCATCATACATACCTGCCAGGTCCAGCTATATTGAACCCATATCCACTACCAATGATCCTAGGCCCCAGAGCAGTATGGAGGCAGGCCTGTTTTCACCTGCTCCACAACTCTGGCCCTCAGAACTCAGCTAAGCACTCCCATCACTTAGTTTCAACTACACAATGGGCTGTTCTGCAATCCCACCAGGTTTCAGATCAGAGTCTTGAAGCCTAGATCCAAAAGGTACAGCAAAAGGAGGCTCCAGGCAGAAGCAGCTTCTAGAGAAAGGTGGTCATCAAAGAGATGTCTGATCCAACTCTTTGATCTGCAGGGAATAAGCACTCAGAGTACTGCCTTGCTTCCACACAGGAAACCACAATTTAAAGATCCAGAAGAAGCTCTTCAAAAATGAAGAATTAAACTAGACAAGGTTTGCCTCCAACCCACAACACTCCTACCTAGGAGTCCACAGGAAGGGAACAGGATGAAAATCTACAAAAAAATATTAACAATCTGATTACTAAAAAGAGCAATGAACTGAAAGATTTAACAAAGGAACTAAGGGAGAAAAGAGATGAAAACCTCTATTATTAAAGAAATAGACATACTAAAAAAGGAAGTAATGGAGCTAAAGTCATCTATCAATCACATCAGCGGAACAACAGAATAATTTAATAACAGACAATAACAGACTAACTTCTATAGAAGACAGAGTCTCAGCTCTTGAAGAAAGAACTTCTGACAATGAGGACAGGCTGAGCAAGCTTGAGTGAATGGATAACAAAAAAGAAAAAAACATGAACACGAGCAGAATTTTAAACATGTCTGGGATAAAATGAGAAAAAACAATCTGAGAGTAATTGGGATACAGAAAAAAATTGAAACAAAAACAAATGGGATAAGGAATATTCTCAATGAAATAAACAAAATTTTTCCCATATTAGAATACAATCAGATATGCTCATCCAAGAAGCATAGAGGACATCCAATAGGCCTAATTCAAATGAGGAGCTCATTGAGCTTCATATTCAAAATGTAAATAATAAGAAAATAATATTAAAATCTGCAAGAGAGAAATGCCATATCACATGCAGAGGTAAACCAATAAAGATCATGCCTGGATGTTCAGCTCTAGAAGCAAGATGATCCTGGAAGGAAATCTTTCAATGTCTGAATGACCACAAAATGCAGCTGAGAATACTATACCCAGAAAAACTCAGCTTCAAATGTGATGGGGAAATAAGAACATTTCAAGATAAGATCAAACTTGCAGCATTCATGAACAGAAAACCAACATTACAAAGACTCCTCAAAGATAAACTCCAGATAGAAGAAGCAAACAATCCTGAAAATCTGCAGAGGCAATTCAATGAAGGTACATACTATCAATAGACAACCAAGATAACACAGAAATTCTAATAAAACATGATGACTATGAGTCACAACCACACAGTTATCCTAACAGTGAATGTAAATGGTCTCAACACACCAATCAAAAGACACAGATTAGCAGATTAAAACAAAATCCAATGATACGCTGCTTACAGGAGACTCACTTTACTGCCAATGGTATCCACAGATTGAGGATGAAAGGATGGAAAAAATTGACCAGGCATACAGCTCAAGAAAGCAAGCTGATGTTTCAATATTTATATCTGACAAAGTAGATTTCAAATATAAACTAATCAGAAGAGATAAAGAAGGTCACACATCCTAGTAAATGGGTGTGTGAATAAAACAGGAAGGTATAACCATAGTAAATATATACTCTCCAGAACACCAACAGCCCCAAATATGTGGAAAAACTACTCCATGACATAAAACCACTTGTAGACCTCAACACAATAATACTGGGAGACTTTAATACTCCTCTATCAGTAGCAGATAGATTGTAAAAGCAAAAACTTAAGAAAACAATAAAGAGATCACCAGTCGATACAGCTTCATAAATCAAATGGACTTAACAGTCATCTATAGAATAATCCACTCCAAATTGGCCAAATATACCTTCCTCTCAGCAGTGCATAGATCCTTCTTCAAAATAGATCATATTCTAGTTCACAAAGGAAATCTGAGTAAATATTAAAAAATAGATATTTTTCTATGTCTCCTATCAGAGCATGATGCTATAACCCTAGCAATTAACAGCAAAAACTATAACAAAAAACGCAGATATACATGGAGACTGAATAATACTCTATTCAGTCTGAATATTATCCATCTGAAGAATGGATCCAAGCATACATGAAAGCAGAAATCAAGAAATTCTTGGGAGAATAGAGCTGTGGCTCAGTGGTTCCAGCACTTGCCTGGCATGCACGAGGATGTGGGTTTGAAACAACACCACGTATACTACCAGGTTTTGAAGCAGTGTAGGTCATATGCAAAACTAAATAGAATTGATTCTCTTTCTCTCTCGCAGTCGCTACCATTCTTAAAAAAAAAAAAGAAAAAGAAATTCTTGGAAGTAGATGAGAATGAAGACACAACATATAGAAACCTCTGGGATTGTACAAAAATATTCTTAGGGGGAAAATTTATAACACTGAGTGTCTACATTAAAAATTAGGAGCGATCTAAAATAAATAACCTTATGCACCACCTCAAATCCCTACAAAAGGAAAAAGCATCTAATCCCAAAGCCAGCAGAAGACAGGAAATAATCAAGATCACAGCTGAAATCAATGAAATTGAGAGCGAAAAAAATCAATAATGAGAATCAATGAAACAAAGAGCTGGTTCCTCAAAAAAAATAAATAAAATGGATAGACTCCTAGCCAATTTCACTAAAAGAAGCAAGGAACTGAAGCAAATAAACAAAGTCACCAATGAAAAGGGAATGATCACCACTGACCTCACAGAATTCCAACAGATTATAAGAACATTATTGTGAAAAACTGTACTCCTATAAATCAGATAATCTGGAAGACATGGACAAATTTCTGGACACATATAACATCCATAAATTGACACTGGACAATATTGAAATATTAAACAGCCCAATGACAGGCACTGAAATCCATAAAGCAATTAAAAGCCTTTCACAGAAGAAAAGCCCAGGACCTGATGGATTAATCGCTGAGTATTACCACTGATAAGGAGAAGCTAACACCTCTCCTTATTAACCTATTCCAAAAAATTAAAATGGAGGGAACTCTCCCAAAAACTTTTTTTTTTTTTAGAAAGAGGGACAGTGAGAGAGAAAAAGAGAGAGAGAGGACCAATTTTTATTCAGTTTTTCATGTGATTTTCATTCTTCTGACATTTTGTTGAGTATGTGGTGCTGGGGTTTGAACCCGAGTACTCGCACATGTGAGGCAAGTGCCATTACCGCACAGCCACAGCTCCAGCCCCTCCCAAGCACTTTTTATAAGGCAACCATAACTCTGATACCAATACCCAGCAAAGACACATCAAAAAAAGAAAACTACAAACCAATATCCCTGATGAACATCAATGCAAAAATCCTTAATAAGATTCTAGCAAACTGCATTCAAAAACACATCAAGAAGATAATTCATCACGATCAAGTGGGCTTCATTCCAGCTATGCAAGACTGTTTCAACATACACAAACAAATAAATGTGACTCATCACTTAAAGAGAATTAAGGACAAAAACCACATAATCATCTCAATTGACAAAGAAAAGGCCTTCGATAAAATTCAGCACCCATTTATGCTTAAATTTGTAGAAAAGATAGGGATCAAGGGAACTTGTCTTAACTATGTAAAGACCATGTGTGCCAAAAAGGAGAAAAGCTGAAAGCATTTTCGCTAAACTCATGAACAAGATAGCTATCTACTCCTGAAACTTTTATTCAATATAGTCCTCAAGACCCTAGTCAAAGCAATCAGGCAAGAGAAGGAAATCAATGGAATAAGAATAGGAAGAGAAGAAGTGAAACTATACCTTTTTAGTGACAACATGATCCTATATCTGGAAGATCTAAAAACCTCCACCAGAAAACTGTTTGAGCTTATAAACATATTTAGCAAAGTGGCAGGCTACAAGATCAACATCCATAAATCAGTAGCTTTCCTATATGCTAAAAATAATAGGATGGAAAAGAAATCAGAAAATCTGTCCTATTCATGATATCCTCAAAAGCAATAAAATACTTAGGAATTAATCTAATGAGGGAAACAAAAGACCACTAAAATGGAAGAGAGAAATTGAAGAAGATCTGAAAAGATGGAAAGACATTCCATGCTCTTGGTTAGACATAATTATTATAATTAAAATGGCCATTCTGCCAAAAGCACCATACAGATTCAATGTGATCCCCATCAAGATACCAATGTCATTCTTTATAGATATAGAAAAAGCAATTCTCAAAATCACTTGGAATAATAAGAAACCCAGAATAGCCAAAACATTACTAAGCAAGAATGATGAAACAGGTGGTTTTGTAATGCCAAATCTAAAACTATACTATATAGCTGTAGAAAAAAAAACAGCATGGTACTCTTATCAAGATAGGAATAAAGACCAATGGAATAGAAGACTCTGAGATGAACTCACAAATCTTTAAATATCTGATCTTTGACAAAGGGGGTCAAAATATAATGTGGAGGAATGGTAGCCTGTTCAACAAATGGTGCTAGAACTATGAATTAAACCAGTTACCATTCAACAGCTAGAAGAAAAGTCAGGATGAACACTCCAGGATATGGGAGAAAGCAACGACTTTCTCAACAAGACTCCTAACATGAGAGAATAAAAGCAAAGAATCAATGAGTGGGATGCCATTAAACTAAAAAGATTTTGTTAGACAAGGAATTGGTCAAAATTATCAAGAGAGAAACTATAGAACGGGAAATACTCATAGCCTGTGATTCCTCCTTCAGGAGACTTATATCCAAAATTTACAAAGAACTCAAAAAACTAGATATCAAAAACACAAACAATCCAATCAATAAATATTCCAGAGAGAAAATAGAAACTTCTCAACAGAGGAAATTGATCAAGCCAATGAATACATGAGAAAGTGCTCTAAATCACTAGTAATCAGAGAAATGCAAATCAAAACTACATTAAGATTTCACCTCACTCCAGTCAGATTGACAAAGATGATGAATATAAACAATAACAGATGCTGGAGGAATGTGGGGAGATAAGAACAATAGCACACTGTTGGTAGAACTGCTGGCTGGTCCAGCCATTCTGGAAACCAGTGTGGAGACTCCTCAAAAAATTAGGATTGGATCCACCATATGACCCA
>PVKS010008077.1:46829-70156 GCA_004027875.1 Aplodontia rufa
ATATATATATATATATATATATATATATATATATATATATATATATACACATACATATAATATATATACATACATACATATAATATATATACATACATACATATATATACATACACACACGCAATGGAGTTCTATGCAATGACACTGCACCTTTTGAAGGAAATGGATGCCAATGAAATAAATCATGCTAAGTGAAGTTAGCCAAACCCAGAGACTCAAGGGTTGAATCTTTTCCCTCATTTGTGGAGGCTAGAGCAAAACACAAGTTGGGTAAAAGATTGTCAAACTCATGTATTAGACCCAGCAAAGGGAACCATAGATTGGTAGGGGAGGAGGGATGAGGGGAGGCACAGAGGGGTGGGGAGAAGGAAGGGGAGGATTGGGAGGGACTTAGGGAAGCAATCAACAATGTATCATACTCTTTACCACCCACCCCCCCAGAAGTCAAATACTTATGCAATCATTTAATTCTGGAAAATTCACAATTTAAACATTTATATCAATTGTAGGAGTGAAGTATAGAAGAATCAAAAGACTGGGGTGTGAGCAATATGGGAGTAACTCTAGATTAGGATCAAATGCATTTGATATTGTTACTTTATATGCATTTATGATTGTAGAATAACTCAACTCCTTAATAATTTTTTTAAAAACTCAGAAACATGAAGATTGTGGAGGCTTTATCAATGTCCACTAATAAAACTTTATGTGAGTACATCATAGCAAAACTATTGAAAACTAATCAGTGAGAAAAGAATCCTTACCTCCAAAAAGAAATAATGAAATGAATGGCTGACATTTTAGCTAAAACTATGTCCAGAAACAATGAAATGACATTTTGAAGTGTTGAAAGGAAGAAAACCCAACAAATTCAAAATCCTATAGAAGAAAAAAATAGCCTTCAAATATATGACCCAGAAAGAAAGACAAGGGACTGTGGGAAAGGAGGAAGAAGGTTGGGGGGTTCTCTGGGGAATATTGACCAAATTGTATTGCTGTATTGTGCGCATCTATGAATATGTGACAACAAATCCAATCATTATGTACAACTATGATGTACCAATAAAAAAATAAGTAAAAAAGCGAAGTATAAAAAATATTATTCCTGGGGCTGGAGCAGCGGTTCTGCAGTTATGGCACTTGCCAGGCATGCAAGAGCATGTGAGTTGGAACCTCAACACCATGTGCACAGTGAAGTCTCACAGCAACAAAAGGCACATGAACAACTAAATAAAATTGATTCCCTCTCTCTTAAAAAAATTATTCCTATCTTGTGCCATACGTAACACTACATTCCAAGTTAAGTATAAATCTAAGTGTAAATTAAAAATAAAGAAGGAAAAAAAGCTAATTAGTGGAAATGAATTTAAGAAAACATCCTCAAAAATTACAGGTGGTCATATTTTTCTTTAACAGGACCCAAAGTTTCTAACCAGAAAGGAAAAGACTGATAAATTAGGTCTTATAAAATTGAGGACTTCTGTTAATTAAATACCATTAAAATATTGAAAAGACAAGCCAAGTGAGGGAGAAGAAACTTGTAATCCATATGACTGACAAAGGATTCATATCCATAGTCTGTAAGAATCTCCTATTTTAAAAAAGTGAGAGAAAAAGCCAATAGCCCAATTTTAAAAAGATTTATTCAAGCATTTTATAAACCATGATATTTAAACTGTTGGTAAACATTGAAAAGTCTGTCAATATCACTAGTTATCAGGAAACGTCCAGTTAAAATACTGAGATACAAGCAATTAAGTTTCAAGGGCAAAAATGAAAAAGGAATCAAGCATTGGAAGCATAAGGAACAATTGGAATCTTCATCAGTCCACTGAAACGGGTGCAATGAATTTGGAAAACTGTTAGGCAGGACCTTCTGAAGCTCAATGCATGCATACCTTGTGAATCAGGAACATACTTCTGGGTGTATAACTGACACAAATATGCAATGTAAGGAAACTTTATACCAGCATTATATGTAATGGCCATAAAGCAGTCAAATATCAGGTGCTTCATTCATATTCTTCCAACCCTTCACCCACTTTGCTGCAGCACACTCGCTTCTGTGTCTGTTCCCACAAACTCCTCTACTCACTGCAGCCCCACTCCATTATAACCTTGACCTTCAGGTAATCGAGAACCCTTAGTAAATAAAGACATCTAGCATGGGTTCAGCAAAAGCAATCCAAGTTGTCTAAATGAAATGACATTATTTTGACTCTCAAGGACAAACTTTAAAAACTCTCTTTGAATACATATATTCCCACTGAATAGTTGCAAGGATCCCTGGTGATCTTGCTGTGGGAACAGTCTGGTGGGACTGGAAGAAAGGCAGAGTTTCACATCTCTAAAGAATTGGCATGTGAATTGGAAAGTGTTCAGGACCACCTGGAGTAGTCCTGCCTACCTGACACCCCATGTTCCTGTTGGAGCCTATCTGAATTACACTGGAAGGTGCTCAGGACACCACCAGTAGGACATCTGTCTGGAGCAGCCCTGCTCAGGACCAGCCAGGGAAGGTTCACCTCCTGGAGCAGCATCGCCTACCTGACACCCTGCATTTCAGTAGGTTCAGATTTGCAATCTTGAGCCTGAAACCAAAAGGTAGAACAACATGAGGACCCAGCCAGAAACAGCATCTGGAAGAAGGTGATCATTAAAGAGTTGCTGGCTGATCTGACCCTTTGACTTGCAAGGAAAAACCACCTGGAGAACTGCCTACCTTCCCCACAGAAAATCTCAATTCAGAGATCCAGAAGAAGCTCTTCAAAATTAAGAATCAAACAAGGAGAGGATCACCTCAAACCCAAAACTCCCCTTAAAAGAATGCCACAGATAGGGATCAAGATGAAAACCTTGAAAATATTATCAATGATCTGATTACTAAAAGGAACAATGAGCTAAAAGAAGATATAATGGAGGGACTAAGTGAGAAAACTCAAGAGATAAAAAACTCTATTATAAAAGAAATAGACATACTCAAAAAGGAAGTAACACAGCTAAAATCTGCAGTCAATGACATGAAAGGAACCATGGAAGAATTTAATAATAGACTAACTTCTATAGAAAACAGAACCTCATGACTTGAAGAAAGAACTTGTGACAATAAGGATAGGCTGAGGAAGCTAGAGTGCATGGATGACAAAAAAAGAAAAAAAAACTGAAAGAACACGAACAGAATTTGAAAAATGTATGGGATGAAATGAGAAGAAACAATCTAAGAGTAATTGAAATAAGGGCAGAAATTGAAACACAAATGAATGGGATAAGGAACATTCTCAAGAAAATTGCTAAAGAAAATTTTGTCCATATAAAAATAGAGTCAGATATACTCACCCAGGAAGTTTATAGGACATCCAATAGGCCTAATCAAGTGAGAAGTTCACCAAGACACATCATATTCAAAATGTACAACAGGGAAATTAAGGAAAGAACATTGAAAGCAGCAAGGGAGAAACGCCAAATCACATGCAGAGGCAAACCAATAAGAATCACATTTGACTTTTCAGTTCAGACTGTGGAAGCGAGAAGATCATGGAAGGAGATCTTTCAACACAAGAATGAACACAATATGCAGCCAAGAATACTATACCCAGCAAAACTCAGCTTCAAATTTGAGGGGAAAATAAGAACTTTGTATGATAAGACCAAGAGCAAGCTTGTAGCATTTGTGAACAGAAAGCCAGGATTACAAAAAATCCTTAAAGATAAACTCCAGATAGAAGAAAAAGCTAACACTGCTCAAAACCCACAAACAGAGAAAATGCAACAAAAGTACATGCTATTAATAGACAACTAAGATAACACAGAACTTACTAATAAAACACAATGAATACGAACCACAACCACATAACTATTCTAACACTGAACATGAATGGTCTCAATGTACCAATCAAAAGACACACACTAACAGATTGGATCAAAAAACAAAAATCTAACAATATGCTGCTTACAGGAAATCCACCTTATAGCCAATGACACCACATATTAAGGGTGAAAGGATGGGAAAAAATCTACTAGGCATACGGCCCAAGAAAGCAAGCTGGAGTTGCAATTCTTATATCCGACAAAGTGGATTTCAAACATAAATTCATCAAAAGAGATAAAGTAGGCCACTACAACTTAGTAAAGGGAACAATACAACAGGAAGAAATAATCATAGCTAATATATATTCTCCAAACACCAATGCCCCCAACTATGTGGAAAAATTACTCCAAGATATAAAACCACTTGAAGACCTCAACACAATAGTACTGGGAGACTTTAACACTGTTTTATCACCAACAGACAGATCATCAAAGTGAAAAACCAATAATAAGATCTCCATAAATCAACACCATAAATCAAACAGACTTAACATACATCTACAGAATATTCCACCCCAAATTGGTACAGTATAACTTCTTAGCAGCACAGAATTCTTCTCCAAAACAGATCATATTCTAGTTCACAAAGGAAATCTCAAATACAAAAAAATAGATATTATTCCATGTATGTTATGAGACCATGATGCCATGAACCTAATAATTAATAGCAAAAACCATTGCACAAAAGGCACATACATGTGGAGATAGAATAACACTCTATTAAATGAAGAATGGATCCAAGAAGACATGAGAACAGAAATTAAGGAATTCTTGGAAGAAAATGAGAATGAAGACACAACATACTGAAACCTCTGGGACAGCATCAAAGCATTCTTAAGGGGAAACTTTATAGCACAGAGTGCCCACATTAAGAATCAGAAGAAGGGGCTGGAATGGTGGCTTGGTGGTTGCAGCGCTTGCCTGGCATGTGTGAGTATGCAAATTCCCCCAGAACCACATACATAACAGAGTCTCAGAGCAACAAAAGCCACATGGAAAACTAAATAAAAATTATTTCTCTCTCTCTCTCTCTCTCTCACTGTCCCTCTCTCTTTAAAAAAAAAAAAAGAAAAAGAAAAAGAATTAGGAGCGGTCCCTAAAAATAAGCTTATGTGCCAACTCAAATCTCTACAAAAGTAAGAACAGTTTATTCCCAAAGCCAGCAAATGACAGGAATTAAGATCACAGCTGAAATCAATGAAATTGAGAACAAAAAAAAATAAAATTAAATTAAAATAGCTGATGAAAAAAAGAATTGATTCTTCAAAAAAAAAAAATAAATAAATAAAATTGACAGACCCCTAACTTACCTAACTAAAAGAAGGAAAGAATCAAAAGACAAATCAATAAAATCACCAGTGAAAAGGGGGTGATCACCACTGACCCCACTGAAATCAAACAGATTATGAGAACATGTTTTGAAAAACTATACTCTTCTAAATCAGATAAACTGGATGACATATACAAATTTCTAGAAACAAACAATATTCACAAATTGACAAAGGATGAAACTGAAATCCTAAACATCCCAATAACAGGCACCAAAATCCATACAGCAATTAAAAGTCTTCCAAAGAAGAAAAGCCCAGGACCTGAGGATTCCTGCCTGAGTTTTACCATACCTTTGAAGAAGAGCTAACACTTCTCCTTATTGAGCTATTCCAAGAAACTGAAAAGGAGGGAACTCTCCCAAACACTTTTTATGAAGCAATCATAACTCTGATACCAAATCCCAACAAAGACAAATCGAAAAAAGAAAACTACAAACCAACATCCCTCATGAATATCAATGTAAAAATCCTCAATAAGGTTCTTGCAAATTGTATTAAAAAACACATCAAGAAAATAATTCATCATGATCAAGTGGGCTTCACTCCAGGTATGGAAGCCTGGTTCAACATACACAAAACAATAAATGTGATTCATTACTGAAACAGAATTTAGAACAAAAACCATATGATCATCTCAACAGATGAAGAAAAGACCTTTGATAAAATCCAGCACCCACTTATGCTCAAAACTCTAGAGAAAATAGGGATCAAAAGAACTTATCAATTTTGTAAATGCCATATATGACAAACTTCCAGATAGTATAATACTAAATGTAGAAAGGTTGAGAGCATTTCCACTGAACTTGGGAACAAAACAAGGCTGCCTGCTTTTACCACTTTTATTCAACATAGTTTTCAAGACTCTGGCTGGAGCAATCAGGCAAAAGAAGGAAATCAAAAGGGTAAGAATAGGAAGAGAGGAAGCCAAACTATCCTTTCTAACTGATGACAAGATCCTATATCTGGAAGACCAAAATCGTCACCAGAAAACAGAGCTAATAAACAGATTTGGCAAAGTGGCAGGCTACAAGATCAACACCCACAAATCAATAGCTTTCCTATATGCCAACAATAATAGGGAAGAAGAAGAAATTAGGAAAACGGTCCTATTCACAATATCCTCTAAAAGAATAAAATACTAGGGAATTAATCTAACAAGAGAAGTTAAAGCCCTCTATGATGAAAATTATCAAATGCTGAAAACAGAAATTGAGAAGATGGAAAGATGTTCCATGCTCTTGGTTAGACAGAATTAATATAATTAAAATGGCTATTCTGCCAAAAGCACTGTACAGATTCAATGCAATCCCTATCAAGATTCCAATGTCATTCTTTGAAGATATAGAAAAAACAATTCTCCAATTCATATGTAACAAAGAGAAACCCAGAATAACCAAAATATTACTAAGCAAGAAAGATGAAACAGGTGGTTTTGCAATCCCAGACCTAAAATTATACTATAGAACTGTAGTATTAGAAACAGCATGATATTGGTATCAAAATAGGAATGAAGACCAATATAATTGCATAGAAGACTATGAGACAAACCCACAAATCTTTAAAGTCTGATCTTTGACAAAAGGGGTCAAAATATAACATGGAGGAGAGACAACCTATTCAACAAATGGTGCTGGAAAAACAGGACAGCCACTTGCAGAAAATTGAAATTAGATCCTTACCTCTCACCTTGCACAAAAATCAAATCTAAATGGGTCAAGGAATTAGGAATTAAACCAGCTACCATATAACTGCTAACAGAAAAATTAGGATCAATACTCCAGTATATGGGAGTTGGCAACAACTTACTCAACAAGACTCTTAAAGTGAAAGAATTACAGTCAAAAATGAATGAGTGGGATGCCATCAAACTAAAAAATTTCCGTACAGCCAAGGAAATAATCAAACCAGTCAAGAAACAACCTACAGAATGGGAGAGAATCATGGCCTATGATCCCTCTGACAGGGAACTAATATCCAAAATTTACAAAGAACTCAAGAAACTCAATAAGAAAAACACAGACAATCCAATCAATAAATGGGCCACAGAGCTAAACAGAAACTTCTCAACAGAAGACATTGAACAAGTCAATGAATACGTGAGAAAGTGTTCTAAATCACTGGCAATCAGAGAAATGCAAATCAAAACTACATTAAGATTTTACCTCACTCCAGTCAGACTGGCAAAGATGAAGAATACAAACAATAACAATGTTGGAGGGTTTGTGGGGAGATAGGAACATTAGCATACTGTTGATGGAATTGCAGACTGGTCCAGCCACTCTGGAAAGCTGGGTGGAGACTCCTCAAAAAATTAAGGTTGGATCCATCATAGGATCCAGCTATCCCTCTTCTGGGTATTTTCCCAGAGGAGTTAAAATCAATATATTATAGTGACATAGCAAAATCTGTTCATAGCAGCTCAATTACTATAGCTAAATTATGGAACCAACCCAGATGCCCCTCATTGGATGAATGGATCCAAAAGCTCTGGTATATATATATTTCTACTCAGCTATTAGAAACAATGATATTGCATTTATTGAAGGTAAATGGATGGCACTGGAAGAAGTCATGCTGAGTGAAGTTAGCCAAATCCAGATAGTCAAGAGCTGAATGGTTTCCTTCATTTGTGAAGGCTAGACCTCAACCCAGGCTTGGGAGTAAAGTAGACAAACTCATGTATTAGATCCATAGAACAAAAATGCAAAATGTTAATATTAATGAGATACAGTTGCAAGATACTTCATAAGATATTTGAACAAGCTATGCTGCATACCTGCACAAAAATGTAAATGTTTAATCTCATTGTCAAATATTTTGAAGAATTATAAGGGATGATAGGAAGGGAAGAGAAGGGGAAATGTTGGAACTGAGATAATGCAAGGTACATTTCAAGCAGTTATAAATGTCACTGTACATACCATAATCATATATATATATATATATATATACATACATATAATGTTCTTCACAGGTATAAGAATTATGTCACTGTATTTGGGTTTTTTAGGAACAACATAGGACCCAAAAGAAAGGAAAAAGATCAGGGGACAGGAGGAGGGAAGTATAGGGGTGTGGGGGGATATTGAACAAATTGTATTGCTGATTTGTGTGCATGCAGGAATATGTGACAACTAATCCCATCATTATGGAAAACTATAATGCACTAATTTAAAAATAAAATAAAAAGATACATTCAAATAAATGAAAAAAAAAAAAGAATCAGCATGTGGGGGCTGGAGCAGTGCTTGACGGTTATGTGCGAGTACACAGATTCAAACCCCAGCACCACATACACAACAAAGTGTCTGAGCAATGAAATCCATATGAAAAAGTTCATTTTGTCTCTCTCTCTCTCACTGTCTCTCTCTCTTAAAAAAAAAAAAAAAAAGAAAAAGAAATGGCATGTGTCTGTCTGTGAGCAGTTGATCCAGGAAAGTTGGCTTTCCAAAGATAATTACACATTAGAGAACCAATATTTTTCCCAAGCATGTCTTTTACAAGAAGCATACAAATTGTTGGAGTTGCATTATCAATGACTCAACTCATCAATAACATAAAAATTAACGAATGTAAAAATGGCAAAAATTTAAATTGTAAAGTGTAAATGGGTCCCCCCCCCCTTTTTTTTTAACTCTGTTTAGCCTCTAGCACACTCTGTTGTCTCTTGGAAACAAAGTTAACACAGATCCATTATTAAGCACTCACATAGTATTCTAAATGTCCTGTTTTTGTTGTTGTTGTTTTGCTGCTATTGAATAATGCCTCTCAAATATAAGCTTCTCTCCCCACTCTATCTTTGCTCAACACCTACTAGATATAAAAAATCCCTCAGAGAATCAGTCTCTTTTTCTGCATAGCACAAGTCCACTTAGAAGTCCATACTGGGTTCCAAATCACAAAGAATTCTTGAAGCCCACAGTGGTTGAACTTTGAATTCAAATTCCTTATTTCCCCTGTAACTTTCCAAAGTGCCACATGGATGATAACGCTGTAAGAGAATCGTGAGACCCTCCAATAGGATGCATTGCATGTTGAGATTGTCTTCCTCCCATCCTATCCATCCTTGGGGAGCAGGATCTCCGCATATGCAAACTGAGGATGAAGTTCTAAATAAGGGTTAAATCAGGGGTCAGACACAGGTGTAGCCTGGTCTTGGTGAAACCACAGTGAGTTATACCTTATTCAAACCCTGGCCTCACAATTTTCCAACTGTGGAGGCTTGGGCAAGGAAATTGACCTTCCTACATTTCAGAGGTTTTCATTCATCAAATAGGGATAAAAATGTTTGCCTTAACAGTTTTTTTGTGGAAATTAAATGAAGTAACTCATAAAAAGTACATAGCCTAATAAGGTCTGATACAGAGGAAGCACTGAATAACTAGTAGGCTCATTATTATTGTCACAAAAAGGATGATTATTATTACTCTATTAGCTCAAACAACGAAAGATAATTTCCATATTAAAGCACAGCACTGCTATTTGATATTGTTCCAGATAGAAATAGCCCTCCCCTTATTCTACGTCTTCTTTTGTAATCACTTGTTAGCCTCACTATGAATTTATTTTGTCCTTTTTATTACAATATCTGTTGGACCAGAAATGCGTTCAGTATGAGCAACACCAACAACAGTAATTAACACATGCCCAGCGCCTGTGGTGAGTCAAGTGTGGATCAAAGGGTTTTCCACCGGCGCATCAGCTCACAGCCACCTCAAGCAGCAGGTACTCACAGTCCCCACCCGAGAAATTCGCTGAAAGAATTCCACTTTATTTCTTCACTTACTGCCTAGACTAAAGTATGATATTAGGTCTCCAGGAAAGCAAATCTCCCTAATATTGTTGTGATGGTGATGTTTGAAGTCACACAGATGGCATGAAGGAAGGGGGTGCCAGACGATGGTGGATGCCAGCCAACATGTCACACGGGAGACAAAGGGAGAAAGGATGACACTGGGTCTTAAAGACGAGTTAAGGCTCAACCAAGCAGAGCAAAAGCAGAAAAGGCGAGAGCCACATCCACCCTCAGAGGACAGGAAACACTATGGGGAAGAGCATACTATGCAGACAGGGCAGAAAGGCAGGCTGGGGAGAAAAAGGGCACCCAGTGGTCAGATGGTGGAGGACCCACACACCAAGTTACAGTGTTTGCACTTGATGTGGTAGGAATGGAGGCAAAGGAGGGATTCCGAGGGTTTCAGCTGGGGTTTGACACGATCATTTCCTACACACGTACAAATACCCCTCAAAGGCAGTGGGAGGTTAACAACGCTGGACTCTAAGATGAATTAAATATAGAAAATATGACGGGAGGAGGATCTGCAAGAAGCTAGTGGTAGTGGAACTGCAAAAAAAGAGAAAAGTTCCCGAAATAGGAGTTAGAACAGCAAGTGTGGTAGCTGAAGGGATGTGGCTGAAGAAAGGGAGCAGAGGGTCCAGCCAGATTCCGTCTCCACAGCTAGACAGATGGTGATGATGATAAACAAAACTAGAACACAAAAGAGAGAACTGAATTTTTTTCATTTCTAATTGCTGAGAAAAATAATGACTTCAGTATTAGGAATGTTGAGAAAGAACTGCTAAGAATTTGCAGAATTCCTAATGTCCAGACTGGTTAGTGTTTATTGATTTCTTAAAAATGTCACAGTAGCGTATCATATTGTTACTTTATATGCTTTTATGATTGTACAATAACTCAATTCCTTAATATAAAAAAAAGTCACAGCAGAGGGTCTCCCCTCCCAGTGGGATTCCAGGAGAGTCTCCTAGTTGTGGGAACTTTGGTTTCAGTCCTGCTGCTGCTGCCACAAGTCACTTGAGATTATGGGATAAAGTGTTAAATGCCTACACAAACCTCACTTCTGGGGATTTATTGGAGAGAAATAATCAATAAGCCTCAGAATGTGTGGACAAGGAAGTTCCCTGTAGTATTGTTTACAGCAGCAAAAAGTGGAATTAAGTGCTCAAAAGTAAGAAAGGAATTCATGTTGTAGCTATAATGTAGGAGATTATGTAGTCAGCAAAATGATGCGTAGACCTGCTTATTTACATGGGAAGACGGGGAAAGGGCAGGCTGCCAAGCCACGTGTCCAACCCAATCCAATCTCAAGCCAGTCTCCACTCTGTCTCTCTCCAAATATCACCCCCTTTACGAGTCTTCTCTAAACCTGCCATTGGTCTCCCAAGTTGCTATCATTTCACCCAATTTATTTCCCCTTATTATTCATCAAGCTTCTTGATCATCATGGATATCTGTCAGAAACTTGGTGAGAATGTTGGTGATATTTAAATGAGATCACTTGTGGTAAATGAGATAAGGCACAAATACATAAATATACCTGACATAAAGCAAATGTGGAATAACTGATAGCCCTAATAATTATTAGCATCCCTTCCTTAAAATTCTGTGCTGTATATTGGTTTTTAGGTTCCTAACATCACTTTGAGATCTTATAAATAGTACTAAATAAATATTTTTGGTTGAGGACACTGAAATATGCACCAATATAATTAGGAAGCAGGCTATTAAATCTCTTTCTGTGATGAATATATTATTTGTCACACACACTAATGAAAAGAACATACTAGTGGTTCATTAGAAATAAGACAGCAGCAGTCTTCCCCTATGTAAATACTATGTTTGCCAGTCAATAAAAGAGATTTTGCCCTGTGAGATCATCACTCCTTCACAAATTTTTTTCACAAGTTCATTTTGCATTGCCTTCTCTTCCTTTTTTTTCTTTTTAAAGATCTCTTATAAAGACCAATACTATGTCAATGTCATGATTTTGCATAACACAGGCACATTCTTTTTGTGTGTTTTTGCTCTCTCGTCTCCTTTGTGACTCTCATATTTGTGTGTATCTCCTCTATTGTAGTGAGATGAATGCCTAATTGTCCTCCCATATGAGAAATGGCACCTTAATGAGAGCATGTGAAATACAAAAAAGCAAGCACAGGGCAAATTTCTTTCTATAGAATCTAGGGTGTCAGAATGGGAAGTCTCTATCTGGTACCAGAGGGAATTTGGATTCTTGTTTCAGGCAGGAGAAATTTGTATTTTCAATTTCTTGAAAACTGTAAGAAGTACTTTGGTATGGCCACAGGAAGGGCACTTTATCAGTCTTCAATAAAAAATGCACTCCTTGGGCAGAATTTCTAAGACATAATTACAGTGAGGCTGTTTCCACACTTAATAGCACGAGATTCCGGAAAGAACTAACAGGCAACTGGGTATCTAAAAAAAGGTCATCCTAATTTGAGGACAGAATTTTGTTAATAAACCAGGAGGACATAAAGGTTCATCTTCCCATTCAAAAAAAAAAACTGCAATGGCAATAAAATGCTTTTGGTTAAACTCTGCTTGCATTAAAGTATTTCCCACAGCACCACATTTTTTATGCTGGTGGAGAGCAATGCTTCGACTCCTCAGATCTCAAGCAACATGCATTGAACAGCATGACATGTTAAAAGGAGAACAAATTTCTTTTCTTCACACCAGATGGGAATAAGGAACGTGAGTGGTGTGCAGAGTGCAACAATTCCTACAAATCCAGAGTTTTTATCTTCCCGTTTCAGACCATACAATTAGAAGATTCATCAGTTACACCTCCACTCACGGAATACGCTCACTAAGGCATGGGGTTTCTGTGGGAAGACAGAAGCAGACAATAGCTTCAGAGGAGTGAGGTCCTGCATCAGTGAGCATCACAGATTAGCTGAGTCCCCAAGACCCTCTATCCAGCACAACTGTGCTCTGCTGGGGGATGTCAGGAGAGTGCTGGGAGACAAAATTGTTAGGAATCAGCTTATTATCAGCTATGTAATTCAAGGGCTTCCTGGATATCTGATTTCACAGCTTTCCTGCATGCAGAAATTTTCCCAAATGACATTCAGATACTACACAAAATTGATTTAAAAATATATTCTTCTTATTAGGAAAATTATCATTGTTGCTAGGAATAAAAAAAAAAAAAGTAAGTCCTTTTTCTCTTACTACTTCTCAGTGTTTTTTCTCCCAGTTTCTAATTCTAACTTAAATTCACAGCCTTTGTCCTCGTGATTGTAAAAATGACACTCGATATTTGTGAGGTGTTGGAAAGTTTTAGAGCTTCCATCTTTATTATCTCATGTGATCTCCAATCAACCTAGGGAGCTTGGAACAA
Source organism: Aplodontia rufa (assembly GCA_004027875.1). NCBI lineage: Eukaryota > Metazoa > Chordata > Mammalia > Rodentia > Aplodontiidae > Aplodontia > Aplodontia rufa. The sequence continues at coordinate 60,193 of PVKS010008077.1, forward strand.
AGTGCAAGTCAGAGGTCCTTTGTTCTCTATATGCTCTTTTGGTTTGCTTTTTGACAGAATGAATACATGTAGAGCTCACAGGAAACAAGGTGGAATTCTCTGACCAATTCCTCTCTAGCTGAGTCATAGTGGATGGACAGTATGTATTTTTACTTTATGTGAGTAGAGTTTACCTTGGTTTGTCTGGTTTGGAAACATATACAAATTAATTAATCACACACAGTGAATATCCCTAAACTTAGTACCTTAAAACAACAGTTAGCTGTTGTTCCTGACAGTTTCTCTGTGTCAGGAATGGGAATTTGAGAACAACTTAGCTGGGCTGTTTGACTAGGAGAAATTGCTCATGAAATTGCAGTCCAGTACCAGCTGGAACTGCAATTAGCTACAGACTTGATCAAGGCACCAGAAGACCTGCTTACAAGATGGCCCACTCCCAGAACTGGAAAGACGGTCCTGGCTATGAGTAGGAGACCTTAGTTCCTCTCCGTGTGAGCTGCCTGAGAGTCCTCACAACGAGAGCAAGTTACCCAAGAGAGCAAGCAGAAGCCTCAATGTCTTTTAAGTCCTGCCTTGTAAGCTGTACACAAATCGTTCCACTGTGCTCCGTCGAACACACAGGCCAGCTTGGTTTCAATACAGGCTAAAACCACGGCATCAGCCTTGGCTTTATCTGGCATTATGCACTTGTTCATGATTGTATGACAACGATTCCTTCCTAAAGGTAAGACTATTTTGAATGAATTAAAAAAAAATGTGAAGAATCATTTTGGGGCTGGAGTGGTGGCTCAGCAGTAGAGTACTTGCCTGGCATGCGCAAGGACCCAGATTCAATCTCCAGCACCACGTATGCAACTAAATGGAGGGAAAACAAAAACCAGATGAAAAAATAGAATTAACTCTCTCTCTCTCTCTCTCTCTCTCAAAATAAATAAATAAATACGAAAGAGTAACTTGGGCCATTTGGAGGCTGATGGGATTACCAGGGGCTCCCTTGAGTGAGCTGCTAGACATTGCTACCAGGAAGCCAGACATCTTCTTGCCAATGGCTAACATCATGTTATACATTGTTAGAGCTTTAAACATCATCCAATGTTGTGAATATGTCCTCCCAAAATTTATATATTGAGGTACTTATTCATTATATAATAGTAATTTGGCAATGATCCCTTGGGGGGGATTAAGCCCTGAAGGTGGATTCCTTATGGAATTAATGTCCTTAAAATATGAGAAAAGAAAGCTAAGCTCCTGTCTTCAGTTAAATCTATACCCCTCTCACAGCAGAGTTTGTCTCCTTTATAACCCTTTGGATTCTGTGAACCAATAAATTCTCCTTTGTTATTATATAAACTAGTCCAAAAGAGTCACAGTATCATTCATACTGCAAATCAAATGCAGAGAAAATATAAATTTTGTGCAGTCTTAGTGAGGAGAAAATGTACTTGGTTTTCTCTAATCTGGAGTAATTGTTTAGTCTTTCCTATGGGGAAACTTCTCTCCTAGTGGATACTAGGTTGAACTGAGAACATAATGTTCACATGACCTGTGGGTCTGGAGCACAGAGCTTCTTGGAGCTCCATAGCCCCTAATGCTGGCGGCAGGGTGTCCTTGGTCCACCTGATCACTGATTATCCTGAAATATTTGCATGTGCACCGCTTGGATTATGGAATCTGTGAATTCGCCTCTTTCTGCTTGCACCCCTCACCATCTACGCCTCCCCTCAGCTCTTACTGCCTATAGAATACACTGAGCTTTTGTCCTACTCTCCCTGAGTCTTCTGGTCCAGGGCGTCTCCCTCTATCCCCTGCAACCTCCTGGTTTGTCATATGGGAAGTCATCAGCTTCAGCACTTCTCTCAACTTGCCTCCCACATCTGCCCTTCTCAGGACCATGAATGAAGTTTTCCCTCTCCCAGTGCCCTGTGTTTTCACCTTTCCACTGTAAACCTGCACCTGGAAAGAGTGCTTTCTCTTGTTCACCTGGGATAGGCTTCCCTTACATAAAAAATTAAGACCTTTCCCTCTTGAAGCCCTAAAAAATGACTTTCAAGTCTTTTACACCACTAAAGCGACAGTCACTTCCTCTTATCCTGGGACAATAAGAGAAGACTATAAAGGAAAAAGGTATTGAAAGAAAAATTTTAAATAGACAAACTTACGGTTTGGATCTCCAAAGGTCCATGTGTTGAAGGCTTTGTCTGTAGCACTACTGAGAGGTGAGGCCCAGAGGGAGTAAGTTAGGTCATTGGGAGTTTGCCCTTGAAGGGGACATTGGAACCTAGCACACCCTCTTTTGCTCTTCACTTCCTGGCTCTATGAGGTCAACAGCTTCCTCTGCCATGTGCTCTCACCTCAATGCTCTTCCTTGCCACAGGCCCAAAACAAGAGGACCAAACAACCATGGACTGAAACTTCTGAAACCATAAACCAAAATAAACCTTTCCTCCTTTCAAGCTGATTTTCTCAGGCATTTTGTCACAGAAATGAAAAGCTGACTAACACAGTCTAAGTAAGTTTAAGTCCTGTAATATTACTAAATAAAAATTACAGGAGGCCTTTGTTTCAGATTGAGCTTCTGCACTAGGCCCCCAAAAACCAGGCTAAAAATTAAAATGGAGTCTCTTAAATTTAAGTTTTCCATGGTGCCAATCTGAAACTAGGTGGTTTATCTGACCTTAAAAAAAAATCAGGATTAGAAAGAAAACATTCAAATATACCAAAAAGCCAAGTTTTGACAGGCACAAAAATGAAGTTCCTTCGGCTTTAATCCTTACACAAAAGAAGAAAACTGAATGAAACTTCTTGCTAACTAATTGATTATTATCCTATTAGTCTGTCTCTCCATCCCTGACTTACAAAGAAAGTAAGTGAAATTACAATTCTTTCTGGCATTTTTGCTCTGCTTTCGCAGTCTTTCTCTATTGAACCAAACTCTTCTGCTCGACCCATTAGAAACTCATTTATGAAATAAAGTGTTGTTCCAGTTTTAGAATCATAAATAAAGTCAATTAGGAGCTTTAAATTAAATTGTTGTAATTTTGTCCTTTGCCAATGTAAATCCAGAGTCCTGAATAATGCATCTGGTAGCAGTCAAAAGCCCAGTGACATCATTCAGACACTCAGCCAGTTAGTTCGGAGCCGACTGATCATTTATTGAATCAAGGAGCTAAAGTGCATCCCCCATCATTAGGCTGCTCACTGTCTAGAGAAAGAAACAGATGCTTGCAAGAAACAAAAAGAAGACAGGAAAAAGGAAAATACAGTGAATTCATTATGTTTAATAATAAAAGCCACAGATAAACAAGTGACTAATTCTATCATGGAGGAGAACAAGCACCTTCCCAGTGTTCAGAGAAGGGAGCCCAGCACTGCAGCTCACAAGGCAGAAATTCCCTTATCAGGTTGCTGATTCAGTTTATTAGGTTTAAATCTCCGAACAAGGTGCTTCATAAGCTTTAGTCCTAAGTGGGACAGGGATCATAAAAGATTTTATCATGCCTTACATTTAGATTGTATAGTTATAAATGCCCAGCACAGCCTACTCAGGAACCCTGTTTTTATTTGCTTCAATATAAAGTGAAAGTGAAATGATATTAGATTGTTTGGAAAGACTCGGGAATGCAGACATGCCTACACACTGCTCAGACTGGCAAGGCTCTCCTCCCAGAAGCTGCAGCACCCTGTGGACCCCCCTTGTGTGACATTCAACACTGCCATACTTCAGCCCACCGAAGCTGGGACGGTCTGATTCCAGGACCCCGGTGGATGCCCAAATCCAAATATGCTCAAGTCATTATATAAAATGGCACAGTATTTGCATAGAACCTATGCCCATCCTTCTACAGACTTAAAATTATCTCTAGATTACTTATAATACCTGATAGAGTATTATAAATATTATAACCTGTTGTTTAAGGAATAATGACAAGAAAAAATATCTTCACATGTGCAGTAAAGATGGAACTTTTCCTATTATTTTTAATCCACACACAGTTGGTTGAATCTACATAGGCAGAACCTGCAGATGAGGAGGGCTGATCCCATTTACGTAGTGTCTGTCTGTTTGAGGATATGGTTTGTGTTGTCTTATTCACCGTTTCATGCCTCCATCTCGGAGCACAATCCTGGACATAAACTATAAGCTTAGGTAGTAAGCAGAGGTTGAATGCATGAACTTTCGAAGATGGCAGTTTGGTAATGTATTTCAGAAGTTCATGATTTTCCTTAGAAATTTACCCTAAAGAAATAAGTAATGGATATGTATACATAATTATTTATAAAAAAGGTTTGGGAAAATCTAGTTTATAATAGAAGAAATCCAGAGACAATTGAAATCCCTAAAACAGAATCATGTTTAAATAGATTATGGTAAACCATCTTAAAAAGGGCTACTATGCAACCACTAAAAATTACAGTAGTTAAAAGTAGCACACTTTGGTAGATCTGTGTTTGCTGCACATGTATCTATACAGAAGTACATGCATAGAAAAGAGGTCAGAAAGTTGGCCACTAGCATATTAATTGTGGTTATCTTCAGATGTGTCAGTTCACGCTTGGTAGGCTATTTTTATCCTATTTCCTCAATGTTCTAAAACAGACAAATACATCTTTTATTGTAAGAGTAAAGCAAGAATAGCCAAAAAAAATATGAATAGCTCCTCAGCATGATTCCATTTTCAGCATGGACCTCCCAGGCTCCTGTGGAAAAGTTATATCCAAGTGCTCATTGGAGGTATTTACATAGGTTTTACACTGTCTAGTCCCATTCCATCCTGCTAACCAGAAGATGTTTTAGGAGGCAATATTTGAAACAAGGTACATCTCTTTATTGATGCAGAAACTGATCCAAGCTGGCTGAACTCCTATAATATCCCTTGTGCACTACCAAATTCATACAGACCTCAGGACTGCAAAAGAAATGTTAAGAAGACTGGAACTGAGGGTAGATCTCAGCAGCAGGGAGCTTGCCTAGCATGCTTGAGGCCCCCTGGAATCAAATTCCAGCAAGCAATATAGACTTTTCTTTTTGTATCAGGGATTGAACCTAGTGGCACTTAACCACTGAGTAATATCTCCAGTTGTTTTTAGTTTTTATTTTGAAACAGGGTTTCTAAAGGTTGCTTAGGGTCTCCTGAAGTTGATGAGGTTGTACTTGAACTTGTGGTCCTCCTGCCTCAGCTTCCTGAGCCACTGGGATTACATGTATATGCTACTGCACCTTGCATATACATATTTTTTAAAGAAATAAAAACACTAACAGGTATACCTGCTGGAGTGACACCTCTGGCATACTCCTAGAGTTTGTTTTTTTGAAGCCATTTCAAAGTAGGCAACGCCCAAAGCCTTCAAACTCTGGACCATCTGTAACAGGTCCAGGCGTTGGACACACAGGCTGCTGAGCATAGCATGTCATCTAAAGCTACGAATGTCTGTTACCGCACTGTTCTTCCTGGCTTTGTGGGAAGAGACATTGGAGGAAAGAGAAGAGGAAAAGACTGACCGAAGTTTCCTGAATAGAAAAATACTTGCCTCCAGGACTGTTAGGTACAAAAAGGCACAGGCCGCGTCCAGTCCATTGAAACCCAGCTTGCATCTCTCCCAGGTCTCGAGCATGGCTGCTCTCTCTGCAGCCACATAAATTTAGATAGTCCACCCTGCCATAACCTCAATGAGCTACACCTCGGAAACATTTTTAAGCCACTTTGAGCCTTTGCCTCTGTTTTATGAAAGCCCTTTTAACTTCTCTTTTGTCTAGAGGGTTCATATTTAGAAAATCAGATTACTGATAAAATTCCTAATGAAATGATTGCTACTATAAAGTGAAAGAAATGAAATGTCCTGGCAAAACCTTCCAGATAATTGTTCCTTCAATAATGTTTACAATCATTACCTATCCAGAAATTCAGACACTTCAGTTTTAACCCCAAAACAGCAACACAATTAATCTGATTAAAAAAGAACCTTTTATAGTTACAAATTGCTTCATCTTAGGTTAATCAAAGCACTCCACTGATGATATCTTGTTCTGATTCACTATAATTTTTGCATTGCTTGCTGCTATCAAACTAAGTGCTTTAATCCTTTTGGATTTGTTTTTCATTTTTTTAACTGAATTACAAATCACGGTGTCATGCAAAAGTAACTTAAGAATTTATTCTTTTCATACTCAGTCTCCAAGCTGATAATCCTTTTTGCCAGGGTTCTCATTACAATTCCCTTGGTGGAGGCTGAGCTCAAGAAAACATGTGCAAAGAAAATATAGCATGTCTTGGGAAAGGGGGAAGAGGAGAAGGAAGAGGAGGATACTAAATTAAAATCTGCTATGAAAACTTAGATATGCATTCAAAGTTTTTTTTTAACAGAAAATGACTGACTCCTCTCCACAAACTGTAAGAAGATGCTTTCTCAGACCAAAAGACAAAAGTACAGAGCATTTTTGCCACTTAACCTCACATGCTTTTTGTACCTTGCAGATTCACCTGATGCAGGATTGCCGGGCTGCTGTCAGCCTGCAAATTATGTTGTGTTGACTGAGGAAAGGGCTCTTGGCTTTCTGTGTATTCAGTCCACCCATGATGCTTTGTCAGGGCAGTGCCCAATTCTCCCAGAGATTGACTAAATAAACACTGAATTGAAAAGTATAAGCTAGAAAAATGACTTCTACCCAACACAAATAAAAATAAGCATCTAGAATTCACTGTATTTATCCTGCACCTTACAAATCCTAGAGTAATTTCCTTCTTCCTGAACAATAAACTCATGGTTCAAATGCTTTCCCATAAGTTTGCTGCCAATCCAGCTGTATTTGGGAATCCTGAGTGACAAGGACAGAGCAGGATCCCCCTTCTGGGCTGAGAGACTGCCATGAGTATAAACAAGGAGAATAAAGAGTTTCCTTTTATCTTCTGTCTGGATTTCATAACAAAGCCTGGCTAGACCTAGGAAGTGCCTCAGCCTCCTTCACATGCTAGTAAATGAGTCCAAGTAGAGAAAAGACCCTTGGACACAATGATGACTGGCACTCCACAGAAATTTCCATAGCTGGGCACCTTCAATCAAATCTGAAAACCCTTAAGTCTCAAAATGTTTAGGGGCAGAAACTACTAATATTGTTGTACTAATCATTTTATATTTATAGAGTATTTTAAATTTTAAAAATCTTTCTAAAGATAGGGTTTCCATAAAAATAAAAAAGTACCACAGACTGGAGAGCTTAAAAAAGAAAAGTATTTTCTCACAGTTCTGGAGGCTGGATGTCTGAGATCGAAATGTCGGTTCAGTTGGTTTTTTCTGAAAGCTCTGAGCTTTAGATGACTATCTTTTCCCGGCTTCTTCACAAGGCATTTGTGTCCTCATCTCTTTTCATTTAAGGAAACTACTTACATTGGATTAGGCCCCATTTTTTGCTTAGTATCTATTCAAAGACCCTATCTGCAAATACAGTTACATTCTAAGGTACTGGGGTGGTACTCAGTTCAGTCTAAGCAAGGTCTTATCTTATAGGCTAGGAACAAAAAAATCAAAAAGTTTAACTAATACCAAGCTTACCCAGCCACAAAGTAATATAGGCAAGATTGGATTTCCAGGACCTGGATTCCAAATGCCATGCTCTATGCATTACCTGCTGCCTTTCCAACAACTAACTTGTGTAAAAACATTTCATATTTCTACACAGTACATGATCTCATTGAATCGCCTAAAGAAAGCAAATCAGATATAATCCTAGATCCATTTGGCCATTTTATGCATCTCTACTTTCAAAGCCTGGCAGCAGGAGAGGAGGTTCCTCTAGAATTCTCCAGCAATTTGTTCTTCCCCCTCTACCTTTCCCACTAGCTGGAACTTGATATTGAGGAAGCAGCATGACAATTTCTCGAAGGAATCCCAATTTTTGACTTGAGCTCAGAAACTAATTTTTCTAAGACAGCAGCAGAGTAGGGAATTCATCACCAATGAGAATCATATCTGGACTCTCTCAAACCTCAGGTGAATCTACTTCTGAAACTATACAGAAGTCAAGAGACCTGAATTCAAGTGCCTGATACTAATGTTAGTGAGAAAATCAGTGGGTCTCTTTAGGGCCTCCATTTGTTCACTGAAAAATGCAGGCTGGACTAGATGACCTTTAAGGTTCTTACATTGGTAACCTTTTATATACCAATTTTGATTTTTTCCAGTTTTTCCTCACCAGCTCTTCCAAGATCTAGTTGGTAGAAAATACACTTGCTATAATATGTTGCCCCAGTGCCGACAAGGTCAATATTGTCCTTCCACTCTTCCTGAGTCTCCTCCCAGTGGGCCAATGGGGATCAAATAAATAATGCGGGAAAAGGGGTAAGGTCCTTTGGGAATCAGGGCTGAGATGGCACCCAAAATGTTCAGAGAGTAGGTGGTTGATCCAGAAGCCATGCTGGGAGCCAATGCCCAATTTATAAAGGACACAAATCCAGAAGGAACCAGAACCACCAAATTCTAGACTTGAATCCATTAATTCATAACTAGGAAAATAAAAGCAAGCCAAAGCAAATAGGAATGGAAGAAGCAGGGACATAAAGTGTTAAGCATAGCCAAGTGTGCCTGGCCAAATAGGGAGGTGTCTTGCACAGGGCTCACTGTTGCTTTCTGTGTCTGCATAATTTACTTTACAACAGTTTTAGATTCATGGCAAAATTGGTTTTACATATACCCTGTCCTCACACATGGACAGCCTTCCCCATTAGCAAGTAACAGCTAATGAACCTACACTGACAAATCATAACCACCATAGTGTACATTTGGGTTCACTCTGCGTTTTGTACATTCAATGGTTTTGGGAAATGTATGATGACACCTTTCCACTGCTACAGTAGCACACAGAGTACATTGACTGCTATGAAAAATCCCCTGTGCTTCACCTATTCATCCCTCCTCCACCCTCAACCCTGGCAGCCACTGATCTTTTACTTCACCATAGTTTTATCTTCTCCAAAATGTCATATAGTTGGAATCATATACTGTTCCCTTTTCACCCTTGACCTCTTTCATTGAGTAAAATGCTTTTAAGATTCCTGCATGTATTCACGCATTTTTGTGATTTGATGGATCATTTCTTTCAGCACTGAATAATACCCCATTGTGATGTACCATAACTTACTCATCCATCCATCTACCAAAAGAAAATCTGGGTACTTCTGGTTGTGACCGTTCATCTATGACAGGTTGTATTTTCCAAAAATGGCCACAAGAACATCTCCTGTTATTAAGCTTTTTAAAAAAAATTTGGCACTCCTCCATCAAGACTTGGATTTAACTTCCTTTCCCCTTAAATCTGGGCAGCTTTGCGGCTTATTGGTAACAAGTAGAGCAAGGTAGAAATGACACAGAGTGTTTCTGAAACTAAGTTTATAAAAGATGCAGCTCCCACCTTGCTTGCTGCAGCACAGGTGTTGGCAGTCTGAGCCCCTTCAAATGTCCAACTGCCTTGGACTATCACATGGTGAAGAAACTGAAATTATCCCATGTGAAAGATGGCATGGGGAAGCATTGAACCTGTATCATGAGACAGACATGCCCAGCTGTCATCCCGCTGCACCATCCCCACTCCAGCATCAGCCCTGTCCACCAGCCCCCATCACCCATGCTCCTCCAGCTCCAATCACTAATTTGATGTACTCACTCACAGGAGACTTCCCAAGAGGATAGCCTCCTGGTGAGCTCTTCCTGAATTCCAACTCACAAAAGCTACAAGAGACAATAAAGAGATCATTATTTAAGTCACTAAATTTAGGGATGATTTATTATTGCAGCAATGGATAACCCAAAATATAATCCTTTATTTCCCATCCCCATTTCCCTATTTTGTTTTCAATCTGAGTTCTTAAAGTTGAGTCTACAAATTCAGTCTTTTCCTTGTAAAGGAAACTTGCACTTTAGACAAGTTTCCAAAGGAAGCTGATTCCAAGGTTTTAATGTCATTCTCTGTTCT
>PVKS010008078.1:0-69937 GCA_004027875.1 Aplodontia rufa
TTTTTTTAAGATAATCAATTTTATATTCCATCTGGCCTTTGTTTCTCCAACACTTAGTTATGTGATGCTGTGGTTCAAACTTGGGTCCTCATGCATGCCAGGCAAGTGCTCTAACTGCTGTGCTACCACTCCAGTCCCAAAAAAGTGATTTATAAGACGATTTGCATAGTTATTATAAAAACATACAGAATAATGATATACTAATAGTACCTTAAATTTTTTAAAAACCTTTAAAAGTACTTTATGGTAGTTTACATGGAACTTTTTTACGGTTTACCCTTATTTGTCACAAGATGATAAAATTAATTACAACAACACAAATAATAAATGACTTTAAAACTATTTTTTAAATTTAAATCTAATATTATAATGTCATTAGGAAACCGATTTACTTACTCTCTATTTTTACTTAGAATCTCAAATGTTAAGCCTAACATGAAAAGCATTAAATCCCTTAACATAACAAAATTCTACTTACATGTGTCATTATACACACATTTACTTCCTGGCCCTGCCCTGTGACAGCCTAGAAGAGGTGACAACACCCCAGTGCCAATGAGCACTGCCTGCACCTGGATGCCGGATTCTAAAGCCCACTCTCTAGTGGAAGGACCGGAGTGCCCTAGGGAGTTAGCAGACGCTAGGTCTGGGGTGAGGAAAACACAAGAGGAGTCTGAAGCTTTCAGTAGCTCCAAGAAGAATCTGCTCAAAAATGCAGCAGGTGGGGAGGAGGCAGCTCAAATGGAAATAGGAGCAAACCTGAAAAGGCTGCAATGCCACAAGCTGGAAAAATCTAAGCAGTAAAATCATATACTATTAAATTACAACCCAAAGTGTAAGATTAATACACCTGAGTTCAAACTGACATATATAATTAATTGAAGAAACAAACAAAAATAAATTAATAAATAAATGGGGGAAAGAGGTAAATCTACTGTATAGAAGAATTCCAAATACAGTATTGTAATTTATCTATATACTGCCTCTTCTAAGAGGTAAAGCTTAATTTCTCCATCCCTTAAGTACAGGCTGGATTTAATAACTCGCTTCCAAAGAATGTATGTGGTAAGGGAGGTAATTTTACAGTAGAGAAATCTGATAAACACTAACTCAGCCAGGCAATCGATCAACATTAATAGTAATGAGCCGTGTTGATGGGATCTACCCGTGACACAATGTGATGAAACTAGGACTTCATGTCTGTGGTCTTCCTCCCAAACACCCTTAAACAGAGTCTAGAGAAACACAAGGCAACTCCAGTTGAAGGACATCCTACAAAATGCCTGACCATTAGTCCTGAAACTGTCACAGTCATGAAAAACAAGTAAAAAATGAGAAACCCAGGTCACAAGTGACTACGGAGACATGATGACAGAATGCAATGTGTTTTCCTGGAAAAGAAAGACACGCTAATGGAAAAGCCAGTGGGATCTCAACAGAGTCAGAGTCTCAGTTCACAGTAAGATGCCATCAAGATTTCTTAAGATTTACAAATTAATCCTAATAACGTAAGATACTAACAGTAGGGAAGCTTAGTGACAAATACACAAGAACTTTCTACACTATTTTTATAACTATTCCGTAAACTAAAATTATTCTAGAATAAATTATTTTTAGTCTGGAAAATATACCCATGTGGATCTATCAATCTAAAATATAATTTGTGATACAGTGAAAAATACAACAATGCAAACGACTTTCATAGACTCAGGGACAGGTATTCTGCCTCTGAATTTCTGAATTTAAATTGAAGTTGAGGAATGACTTACAGACCAAAAAGAGGAAATAATTCTCACTACTGTAAAGGCCTAAGAGCTTACTTTCTGATTCTCCTTATCCACTTTCAATGATCAAGACCCACTGATTCTTGCTTCTCCACATTTCGCCCCCTCTGTCAAGCAGGTAGGTTCAGCCCTGATGCCTGTAGAGGAAGAACTGTCTTTTACCACACTCTTTATCAACTTGGAGCGTTGTTATATTCCTGAAATGCAAAACTTCAAACTTCTGATGATATCCTATTTCAAACACACACGCTCACATGCAATGACTAAAAGTAATGACTGATATTGACCCTTACATACCTCTCACTCCACCTCCCCAAACACCCAACTCTCTAGCCAATTTCCAAAAGCCCACAACACTTTCACTTTTTATTCCTTTATTTTTTTTAAATTTTACATCCTGTACTAGATTGTGAGCTCCTAAAAAACAGGGAAGAGCACATTTTCTTTTTCAGATTCCCCACCACAATCTAGCATAGGACTTTAAGCATATGATTAATATATGTTTATAAATCTTAAAAAGTAAGTTTCCAGGCTGGAGCAGTGGTCGCTCAGTGATTACAGCATTTGCCTGGCATGCGCAAGGACACAAGTTCGAATCCCAGCACCATGTACACAACGAAGTGTCAAAGTATCAGAGCAACAAAAGCTACATGAAAAACTAAATAAAATTCTCTCTTTTCTCTTTCAAAGAAAGAAGTTTCCACATAAAATAAATCTGACAGTATTTAAAAAGAAAAATGAAAAACCTCCTTAATCAGTTAGCAAACTGTGTACAAAACCAGTCCTTGACTGCATTCAAATCATCTTTTTAATTTCATGCCAACTCAGATGACCACCACCAAACCGAACTAGACTCCTCAGTTAAGACATCATGACTGACTGCAGCTGTAAGCAACTCTTAAGACCACATGGACAGGAGAAACCACACTAAGCGCAGAATTTAAAGTACTTTAAGCAAGTAGTTTGTATGCACCCACACACACGGAAGCTGGTCCAAGAACAGCAGGACCAGAGCAGAAAAGGCAGGTAGGCAGAGTCGACTAAACATTAGGAGCTGCAATCTGCCCTTCCAGGTCAATACCTGAATCCCAAACAATCCATCCTCAGTACTCACAGATTCCATACTTCTGAAATCACCTGCTTGTTAAAATTTATTTGTAACTTCAACATTAAACACCCCTGGTACTTTCATGATCATTCAAGAACATGAACAGAGCAGAGCAAACTTCAAGTCATCCAAACACATGGTCCCAGCCGAGGATGAACAAGCAACACTCTGCCTTCTTCTTTCAGTTCTCATCTCTGAACAAGAGTCCTTTCCATGATATATTCAGTACCACATTTTCCCCTTTCTGTGCTTTCTTGTGGTTTCATGACTTAAAATGACCCTCAAGCACAGTGCTAAAGTGCTGTCCAGTATTAGTGAAAGAAGGCCATGATGTGCCTTGAACAGAAAATATGCATATTAATTAAGCTTCCTTAATTAATGGGTTCTAGCGCCCTGGTTCATGAATTCAGTGTCGATGAATCAACCATATATATTATTTTTAAACAGGTGCACACGTAAAACAAGGTTACATATGGATCAGCGAACACATAAGCTGAACCCTGTATTTCCCCTAAGAGCAGCAGTTCATTACTTACTGCTACAGTTTGGATGTTGAACGTCTCCCAAAGGTCCGTAGATTACTGGTTTCCAGAGTGGAACTACTGGGAGGTACTGTGAACCTGCGAGTGGTGGGCCCTTATGGGTGGTCCTCAGATCATTTGCGGGCATGTTCTTGAAGGGGATTATGGAACCCCTGTCTCTTCTCTTTTGCTTACTGGCCATGAGATGAGCAGTTTGCTCCATCACATGCTCCCTAACATCACCCACCATCTGAGCCCAAAACAATGGGTCCACTCAAATCTTTGAACAGAACCTCTAAAACTGTAAACCAAAATAAAACTTTCTTCATTATAATACAATAATATGATATAATACAGGTATTGTGGTATAGTGACAGAAAACTGACATTCACTACTGCAGGGGTCATGGGGACTTTATACATAACTACTACAAATAACTTAATAGATTGATATTGCTAATAATAACAATATAACAATATTATTCAGTGAGCCATTTACTAGTGTTTGCAAAATGAAAGACAAAAAAATTAAGTTAAAGAACTGAGACTAAATGAACAATTTTGTAGATCCAACTTTCCTCCTGTCCCCAACTGTTTTATTTTTGTTTTACTGTCTCTTTTTTAGATATACATCACATGGGAATATACCATGACATAATTATAAAAGCATGGAGTATAGTTTTCCATTTTTTCAATTTCACAAACCAAAAGAAGCAGAGGGGGCTATTGGAAAAAATGCTGGAAAAAGAAAGAGTATTCAGTTTTCCTAGGGGCTACTGCATGCAACTTATATGCTTACTTTCTAGTGATAATCGTATCTTCACATGTTGTAGACCATTTTTTTGTACCTTTCCTATTTCCCTGTTCGTGTCTGCCTTTCTCATTGAACTGTAAAAGTTCTGAGTGCCTTACAACAGTCCCCTTTATGTAGTAAATAATTTTCCCCAATAATGTTTAGTCATAGTCTCAGATAAAAAGAAAAGGCTCTCTCTCTTTAAAAAGAAAGAAAGCAAGCTGGTTAGAGAAAAGAAAAAAAATTAGGTCAATGTTGTCAATGATGAAATCTTTCTTAAGATTGTATTCTGTTGTAGTTTGGGATTTAGAGAAAAGTTGCAAAGATTAGTACAAAGTTTTGAGTCTTTCTATCCTTGATTCAGGATATGCCAACATTTTCACATTAAAAATTATGTGGTGGGGGGCTGGAGCATTGGCTCAGCGGCTACTGCACTTGCCTGGCATGTGCGAGGACGCAGGTTCAAACTCCAGCACCATGAACACAATGAAATGTCAGAGCAATGACAGTTACATGAAAAAATAAATAGCCCTGTCACTAAATAGCATATAGAAAGGGCTGAGGCTGTGGCTCAGGGGTTAAGCTCCCTGAGTTCAATCCCCCATATCAAAAAAAAAAAAAAAAAAATGTAGTGGGGAAAAAATATATGGCTGGATATGCCAAAAAAAAAATTTTTTTAAACCCTCTAAAACGGAAGAAATAAAATTTAGCCCCACAATAGGCAACACAGAGAGAGCTGCATTAACAGTGTCCATCTAGATCCCAATCCCAGCTCTTCCTCTATGTGCAAATTTGAACAAGTTAAGTCATGGCTCCATACCTCAGTTCCCTCATCTCTACTATGGTAACAGTAGCCCTCTATGTCATTAGATTCTTCTGAGAACTGCACAACCTCATACATGTCATTAGAAATGCTTACTGTAGCATATAGTAAGCAACAATCAAATGATTTTTGTAGTTATCTCCATAGCTTTACCAAGTTCTTCAAAGTTTTGAACCTTTAAATTTTACAACTTACCAACAACTACCCTTACAACTCCTAAGTTGTAACACCACCCACCCCCCAGAATCTTAATCTAAATGTATTCCAAGTTAAATTTCAGATTTTTTATTGTATAATTTTTTAGACCTTAAGTGTAAAACATACACAACACAACTAACATCCCATCTTCTCTTCTGTTACTTTTGTAGACTCATCCCCATCCCTTTTATTCATTCTCCTTACAGTGATAAACCTGGAATTATGTAACAACCACTCATATCATCAAAATCATAATTCACTCAAGTAAGACATCCATGAAATATGGAGGAAAGGGAATTATTTGGGGAAAGAGACATGGAACAGTTACATAAACCTGATTATTTAACTGCAATCTCCCCCTTCCCCCTTGACCCCCAACCCCCAGCACTGGGAAATGAACCCAAAGAAACTTCACCACTTTATCCCAGTCTTTTTTGAGACAGGTTCTCCTTAAGTTGCTAAGAAGCTCACAAAGTTATCAAGGCTGGCCTGGAACTTGTAATCTTCCTGCCTCAGCCTCCCAAGTTGCTAGGATTGAAGCCCTGTGCCACCATGCCCTGCTCCAAAGAACTTTTTTAAAGAGAGTAAGAATCAATTTATTTAGTTTTTCATCTGGTTTTCGTTGCTCTGAAACTTCATTGTGTATGTGGTGCTGGGGTTTGAACCCAGGTCCTCACACATATCAGGCAAGTGCAATACAGCTGAGCCACCACTCCAGCCCTCCCAAGATCTTTTAATAGATAAGGAACCTGTTCTCACAGATGGAGGAGGTGCAACTCAGCCCACAATTCTTACTCAAGTGGTGACAGTTTACCCTACACTTTCTGCCCACTTCTCTGCAACCTAGGCCTCTGTGACAGATGGATAATTTATGGTTTGTGGAATAAGCCAGAAGGGTTACCACTACTACATCTTTGCTCAGAGAAGACATCCAGGGACCCTGGTGACCATACTACATGGTACCTGATATATTAGATCTACATAGCCCTGGTTCATCCAGCTACCTGAAGCCTCCCTTTAACCCCACCCTCTCTGATCCTTACAGTTACCTCTTAAACATGTACTTTCTGTGTGTACTGTTCAACATGATAGCCACCAACCATATGAGACAATGGGATGCTTGAAATATAACTGGTCCAGCTTTCTTGAAAGGCTCTAAGTGTAAAACACATCCTGGGTTTAGGAGACCTGGGATGAAAAGAATGTAAGCTGTCTCAATAAATTTTTTATACAGATTACATGAGGAAGTGGCAATATTTTGTGTACACTGGTTAAATAAAATTTCACCTATTTCACTTTTATGTTTGATTCTTAGAAAAAATAATTACAAGCATGGCTATCATTCTATTTCCATGGGATAGCACTGACGTCGCCTATATTGCCAACTTTATTAGACAAAAAGTGAGTCTTTCCACTACTTTCTGAACAGTAGTATGACAATAAAGAAACAAAAAAATAAGAAAGCAAAATGTTAACAAGCAAACCATCAAAACAGCTTGGTCAGAGTACTCAGGAAGTTATAGCTGTGCTTTCTCCATAAATCTTTGTTATGGTTTAGATATGAAGTTTCCCCCAAAACCTCCTGTTGATGTAGGATTATTCAGAGATAAAATGAGATTTTGAGAGCTGTTAACCTAATTGGTAGGTTAATCCATTTGATGAATCAATAATTTGAATGGGTTAAATGGGTGGTAACTGCAGGCCAGCAGGGCATGGCCTTTGAGGTTTATATTTTGTTGCTGGTACCTTACCCTCTTTCTGTTTCCCCCTCCCTCCATGGCTCCCTCTCTCCCTTCTCCTTCCTGTCCTCCATGAGATGAGCAGCTTTCCTCTGTCGTGCCCTTCTGACATGGTACTCTCCCTCACCTCCAGCCAGGAGCAGTTGAGTCAGCCAACCATGAAATAGGTATTTTGGTCACAGTGATGAAAAGCTAACACAATCCTAGACCCACCAAAGATGTTACAAATAGTTTCTTAACAAGTAAAGCTATTACTTATAATCTGAAAAAAAAAAAAAACTTCAAAAAATGATCAAGAACATTCTGGAACCTAGCCAGATTAGAAACTCCTGGCCAATATGTATTATAGTTTACTAGATTGAATAGCATGAAGACACAGCATGACTGAAGGATACCTAAAAAAAATTTTCTAAAGATAAATTGAGACAACTAGAAAGAACTGAGAGACGACATTAAGAACAGCATGATAACTCTTTATGACCTAGCTTTAGCCAAATCGAAATAAAATCAAGCAAGTATCTGTTGAGCTCCTACACTCGACAACATGGTAAGGATAGGAATAAATGGAAATGAGGAATAAACACTGACATGCAACAGAAAGTATCCAAACATCCATCACTGAGGAATTACTACATCAACTACAGTACAAGTGAATGCTATTCACTACTAAAAAATTGAACCAGATATCTGTCAACATGCAGAGATTTCAAAAGAAAAGGCAAGTTGCAGGACAGTATGTGAAGAGTGACACCATCCTGAAGAACTTTAATAACACAAAACTATGGTTTGTGGAGCTATAGAGGGTAAAAGAACTTTTAAAGCATGATAGGAAGACCCCCAAACTTTCAGCAGAGGTTTGGTCTGGATGAGAGCGAAGACTTGTGAGACTAGTGAAGGAAAAGAGGTCCTCATCCTGGATCAGACACACATACGTACACTGGAAAAGGAATGTGGGAAAAGGAGGGTAGAAAGACCACTGGGCCTCTGGCTGCTGTGAAATGACTTCCTTGAGAAATTGACCATGCACATCTGGACTGCATTCTCACTCTTACAGAACCACAACAGCCCAATGCTCTCCACTACTGTTACAGAATATGTAGATCTCTAAGGCAACATACTCTGTCAACAACGAAGGTATCTGTCCAAAGTCAGTGGAAATACTTTCCCCCAAAAGCACCCTGCCCTTTCAAAAAGACACCAGAAACACTTCCAACCAACACACTTCGCATCAAATATAACTCTAAAGCAACATGTAACATTTAATCCAGCTCCTACCCAAAGTCACATATGTATATCCCTGCAGCTATCAAAAAAAAAAAGGCATTTGATCCAAGCTCAGTCAAAATATCCTAAACTGTACCATATGGTTTTACAAATCCTCTTTTTATTAATCAACTAGTTATGGGTCCAGCAGATTATTCTGTGCCAAAAAATAAATTCTCCCTGAGCATACCTTAAGATTGAAAAAACAGACATTCCTAACATATTCTGATGTGCTTCTCTTTTTGATAGATTTCCATCTAGTGTGGAGGTCTCAACTCTTTGGGACTTAAGGAAAGATTAAGATCCAAATCAAGGGGCTGAGGATGTGGCTTGGTGGAAGAGCATTCAAGAGGCCCTGGGTTCAATTCCCTGCAACAAAATATAACAAAAGTAGAATAAATGCCAATATCTGTCATCAGCAAAACTAGAGAAAATGCACAATAGAAAGGACACGTTACTTCTTAATCCTTGCAAAGTAATCACAGAGGATTTTTTTTAATTTCTTAACCAGGTAATTTTTATGAGATAGGTTCTATTTTACAAAGTACATTTTTTTTCTGGGTTACTTGGAGCCATTCTTACACATGCTTAAGAGCACAATTCTACAACAGGATCCTGAACTACAGCCCCAGACCCACCACCAACCATCTGTACCAGCTCTGACAACCCAAGACACTTCCCAAGCACTTTTGGACAAAGCGGATAGTACATCCACTACATAACACAGGTGGAAAGTTTAACACCGGGCCTGACATACAGAAAGAACTGAGTGAGTACCATCTATTAATTATTACTTATAAACTAGATGACTGTTGTAAATTTACCACTTTCTATAATTTAAAACACTGAAAAAAATCACAGAATATGTCTTAAAAGAGCTTTTTTATTTATTTGCTGCAAATTTTACCTCTTCATGCCAAATGCATTTCTTTCTGGTTTTGCTTTTTTTTTTTTAAATCATGAAGTATCCTGGTAAATCAACCCTTCCCCCACAGCAGCTGTTGTGTGAAACTGACTCATGAAATGTAGACATAGAACTGAAATATTTGATCATCTGGTCCCATCCACTTGCCAATGTACCAGTAGGATTTTTCCATCCCATAAATTATTTTTAAATACTACAAATTGCTTACTGATTTTGTCAGAAATCAACCGAGATTCACTATGTATAAGAAAGTGTCCCTTATTTGTCAAAGCTTTAAATTTATTAACTTTTGACTGTCAACACAAAGGGAAGAATAAAGCAATATATAATCATGGTACTAAATGTTCTAAGTGGCATTAGAGCATTTTTTACTTTCATAGTCAAAGAAAAATACATGTCCAAATTAAGTCATTTAAAAAACTTGGCCTAGGGGCTGAAAGGTGGCTCAAAAGCAGAAAGCTTGCCTGGGAAGCCCGAGGACAGGGCTTCGATCAAAAAACAGATGAAAAAATTTTTAAAAAATAATAATAAAAAAATTTTTTTAAAAAACTTGCTCAAGATAACATTGTATGTATAAAGAATAAAATAGCTATTCCTACCCTCTTACATAGAGGACATATAAAAAAGACACTGAGCAGCACACTCAGCAGGTAGGGGGATCCTTTGTCTCCCACTCTGCACACCTGCCCCAGGCAATAGTGATACACCAGGAGAGCTCTTCTCTCCCATTACGCTGATCTGAGCTATCAGGATCCTACTATTTGTTCAGCCTGCCTCTGCAGCTATAATCATTTCTAACAGGAAAAAAAAGTAAAACAAGTTAAAATTACCTTTAATACAGGCCAGTAAACATATGAAAATACATTCAACTTTGCTCAGAAGGACATGTCATTGTGTCATTGAAAAACAATTTTTCACATCTCAGACTGGACAAACTGTAAAAGTTAATGAAAATCCATTGCTGGGATGGATTCTTATATATTGTTGATACAGATTAGCAGAGAAAATAACCGGGCTAGGTACTCTGGACAATGAGCCCCACTCAACAGCACCTAGAAGACAGCTGGTAGAGAGGGATTAACAGGCAGGCTCAGAGTCTTCAAATGCAAAAGACCTTGAGGCTCACCTGTGCAAGCAACTCCTTCTCCCAGAGGCAGGAAAACTAAGAAGTGCGAGTGGACACAGATGGGAACTAGGAAAGATTTTCTACCTATTTTACATAGATTTTAACCAATGATTTTGGTGCTTAGTTTCAATGCCTATTTTACATAGAGTTTAACCAATGATGGTGCTTTTCTCAATGCCTGCTTTACATGAATCTTAATCAAGGCTCATCCCCAAAACCAATATAAACCCCAGCCTAACACACCTAAGACAGTATCCTGCTTCCAGGTACACCTCCAAATTGTGGACACTCTGCTCTCCTTCCTTAAATAAATCCTCCTTTTACTCTTCCCTTCCGTGGTTGTCCATGGATTTTATTCTTCAGATTTGCAAAACAAGAACCCAGAAGATTGGTGCCGAATTCCCGGGGTGTGCTTCCACATCAAGAGCTGCAATGCACTGCTCAACAATAGTTGAGGGGGAAACCCAGCCCTTAGCTGGGGAGCTGCTAACACTATTTCGGCTGCAGGCACCTGCAGCCAGCCCAAATTTCCAGCTTTAATTGGAAATTGCTGCAAACCCTAGAAACGGGCTATTTAGCTGCAGAAATCTGCAATCGGCCCAAACTCCATTCAGCAGGAGCAGAGAATCCGGCTATATCTCAAAACCCCCGCATCAATGCTGGTAGGGATGTAATTGGTGCAGGCTTTTCAATGAGCCATTTAACAATATCTACAAAATTCTACAACTAGGTATGTGTATGTGTAAGATTCCACCACTAGCAATCTAACCTGTACGTCTACTCACAAAAAGCATCCACAAACATATACACACACATGATATTCATCACTGCACTATTTTAAGGGGGCATGGAATCTGGGAACATCCTGCCCACCCTTAGGGGACTGCTAAGATAAATGGTGATGCACCCAGGGGAAAACAGCACATCCGCTGGTCAGAATGGCTGACCTCTGAGTCATCTCAGAAACACTTAAAAGGCAAGAGCTATGGAGAGAAAAAAATGTTTCCATCTGCTGAAATTAATTAAAGATATCTAAACATGCTATTAGCATTAAAAAGCTTTTTCCTCACATGTATAAAAAGTTATCAGAGGCTTTGGAATGGGGATATACAGGAAGGAGATTTTATGTTTTAGAGCAGGTTCTAGAGTGCATTTTTTATTACATCTATTATACACATATGTGTGTATATACATATATAAATAACAGAGAGAGATGACATTTTTGTGGGACTAAGATTCAACACCACTGTGTATAAGATCTTTACTTAGACGTTATTTGGCATAATCAATGTCAAATTCTCCCCTTTCAGCCCTCATCTGATAAATAACATGCTGGTATTTATTTTGTTTTCTACCTTGTGTACTGGTGAATTTTTACTGAGAACCTTTCCTCATGTCTCAACCCATAATTAGAAGTCTTCTCCAAGACTCTTGTTTATCCAGTTCTCCATTTTCCCAGCCTGCGGCAAATTCTGAATTCACTGATATTTTTAACAATTAAAGTTGTCACCATACAACCTAACATCTTGTAATTACAAGGATATATCCCAAAATTATTTTAAGAAATGGTAATATTGCAGGAATTAAAATATATCTTCCAATAATTGCTTTAAAGAGAAAGATAAATTCAGACTCATTTGCTGTATTTCCCAGAAGAGGGAGTGCTTTTATAATAGTATACCTGCCACTTCCCCAAATTTCTTGAATACATACACATGGCTATATTGAACTACTGAAACTGTATTAATCATACCACACTCTACTAAAGCTAGTTCTACCAAAAATAAGCAAGTATCACCTAACAGTGGAAAGAAAGGGTTGAGAACAAAGGCTAACCATGACAACTTATATGTGAAATACAACTGAATTAACTTTCAAACTTAATCTGCAACATGCAATCTTACTAAAGATAATTCATCACCCATTTTCAATGATGCAAGAGAAAATCAAGGTCTTACAACATTCTTATAAAGGTACTCATATATCTAAAAAAAGAACCAATAAGAAAAATAAAAATAAAGGTACTCATAATAGGGAAACATTATTGAACCCAACCATTTCCCTTTCAAAATCTCTCTCTCAGCATGCAATTCCTGTTTACTGGATTTCTTTCTTCCTAGTCAATGACCCCACCCCTATTCACACAAAACAAAAACCTGAAGGAATCTATTTTTAGCACATTCATGGAAATATTTTCTGTTTAATCAACAGGATGCAAAGTTGTTTACACTTGACAAAGATTTGCCTGCTTTGTTCACAGTCCACTTGCTAACACTGAACAAGGGAGACCTTTTACAAATCTTATTTACCAAAAGATAACGTTAGAATAACTTTGAGCTTAATATCCTCAACAATAATTGTATTTCAGGATTTAAGATTACCGACATAATCTTTTAGGAAAAACATCTGAAGTGCTCCGTTTATTTCTGAAAGTACAGGTGGGCTCAAAATGCCCTCCATGGAATCTTCTTTTGCCCTTCTGTGCTTTGAATGTTATTTTCCACTGCGTAAGATGCTGTTATCCAAACTAAGCATTACAGAATTATAATCTGAAGTGAGACTGAGGAAAGTAAAGGAGAGGTTTCTAGGAAAGCAATAATCCTTTGAATACAGTTAAGGAGTCTGTCATCCAACAGTGCACTCTGAAGTTCTCACCCTTCTTCACAGCCTCACCACAGCGCTGTCTCGGTGTGGTATGAACTCTCTTACAGGTATCACCCTCAGTGGACCGAGAGTTCCCTGCATTACTATGCCTTATCATCTGGGTACACTACTGTTCCTTGCAGCACAGTGCCACGTACACACAGGTGTGTTTCTATTTGGCTTATGACAGAGGATCTGGGTTGTACAGATGTGCACCTCCTGCAACTTAGTTATGCCGGATGCTAGATTCACCCATTCTCTAAAAATGTCACTTAGTAAAACATACCAAATTACTTGAAACTTATTTCACAGAAAATATACAACACTCTTCTACACTATTTTGTTATTTCCAGAAATCTCCTTCATATGGTAACTGTTAGGTATCCTTTTGATTGAGATTAGGATAGATATTAAAATAGTTGGGTAGTTAGGACATTGGGCCCCATCCAACCACAACTGGAAGCTAACCAGTAGAGAGAGGTAAAGGAACATGCCCAGGGCCTTCCAACACAAAGACCATGAGGCTCTCCTAAGGAGCAACTCCACTGTCCTAGAGGTGGGAAAATTGAAAGTGGTGGTGGACACAGATGGGAACTAGGAAAGATTTGCTATCTATTTTATATGGATTTTAACCAATGATGTTGGTGCTCAGTTTCAATGCCTGTTTTACATAGAGCTTAACCAATGATCTTGGTGCCTTTCTCAGTGCCTGCTTTATATAAATCGTAATCAATGCTCATACCCAAAAACAATATAAACCTGGGCTAGCACACTAAGATGGTATCCTGCTTCCAGATACACCTCCGAATTGTGGAGACTCCGCTCTCCTTCCTTAAATAAATCCTACTCCGTTCACTTTTCCCTTCCATGGTCGTCCATGGATTTTATTATTCAAATTCCCAAGACAAGAACCCAGAAGATTGGAGCCAAATTATGGGGGTGTGCTTCCACACCAAGAGCTGCAAAGCACTGCTCAACAGTAGCGGGGCAGGGGAACCCAGCTCTTGGCTGGGTAGCTGCTAACAGAGATGCACAGCCAGCCCAAATTCCCAGTTTTAACTGGTAATAGCTGTAAACACTAAAAACTACTTTGGCCGCAAAATATGTAGTCAGCCCAAACTGCATTCGCCAGCAAGAGCAGAGAATCCAGCCTTATCCCAAAACTCCTGCATCACTTTCAATACGTATCTAACTCTAAAATAGACTATATGATTGATATCTTGGGTCCTGCTATTTTTGGTTCAAATGGTCTCAGAGAACAGCTTTATGCTCCATTGAGGTAGGCAAACAGACAAGGATATGGTATGAGATGACGGTGCATTTCCCAGTCTTTTCAATCATCCAAACTTGAAATAAAAATGCAAAATTCTTGTCTTCATCATTAAAAAAAAAAAAATCCCCCAAGCTGAAATTCTACTTCTTCAAACAAATCTACTTTCCAAATATTAAACCAATTAACCCACTCCAAGGGAGACTATTTTTATTGGTGTAGTAGAATCTTTTTAATAAAATCAGAGAGATTTGAACAAAGTGGAATTTTGACAAGGTTTGATTGGCATACTAAGATATGAAATTACTCTTGCCTCTCCCACACCTGCCTAAATTTCAAAAGTTGAAAGATAAAAAAAAACTATACCCAAACTAATTGTATCAGTATTTGTAACTCTAGCTGGATAACTGGGTAGAAACAAAAATATGAACTCTAGCAAAAAAAAAAAAAAAAAAAAAAAAAAAGGATTACTCCACATTGGTACTTTTAGATACTTTGTGGATAAATACCTAGTGCATACATGCATGTATGTATGGTTATATTGATATATCTCTATCCAATAGAGATCACTACCCTTTTCAGCATTGCAGAGGTGGGATAAAACATACCATAAAATCTCTGTGGATATACCTTATTCAAATAACCTCCCTAGAGAAACCTGTGGTTGATGTATCAGACCACATTATATGGTAAAATTAAGCCATATTCATTAACATTATCCTACTTAGAAATTCAGACTCTGATAAAATTGATTACACTATCAAAATGCCAAGAAAATTAATAATGCAATTAAATCTGTATGTAAGCACATTTACCCTAAAGAATTTAAGAACTATAGCACATTAGCTGAATGCTAAGTACAAGTGAACAATTCTTAATTCATTAAATTCAATTCTATCAGGATAAAGAGATTTGATTTTCTGGGGGGAGGGGGGCAACAATAATTGAACCCAGGGACACTTAATCACTGAGCCACATCCTTAGGGCCTCGCTGAATTGCTGAGGTTAGCTTCAAACTTGAAATCCTCCTGTCTCAGCCTCCAAAGCTGCTGGGATTACAGATGACCATAAACATGCCCAGCAAGAATTTTTTTTTAAAAGATTACAGTTACTCTTTATGCCTACAGCTGATACTTTTTAAATTCATATTTCTTTGAAGTTCTAAACCCCAAAGTAATGGTATTTGGAGATGACAGTTAGGGTTAGGTGGGATGAGGATGAGACACTGGTGGGACTGGTGTCCCAGAGAGACACTGGAAGACTAGATCTCACACTTTCCCCCTTCCCCACACCTGCAGTGGAAAAGCTATGCTAGTTCATGTAAAGGAAGCAGTCCTGGTGCCAAGATGCCAGCCCTTACCAGAAAAATGAACTAGCCAGAAGAACCTTGACCCTGGACTGCCCAGCCTCCAGAACTACAAGAAAATAAATTTCTTTTGTTAAGCCAGTCTATGGCATTTTCTAATGGCAATCCAGAGTAATACAATAAGCTTCTATTGTTATGATCTGAATATGAGGTATCCCCCAAATGCTCCTGTTAATGCAGAAATATTTAGAGGTAAAGTGATTAGATTACAATAGCTATAATCTAGTCCATCCTAGTTTGAATGGACTGACTGGGTGGTAACTGTAGGCAGATGGGGTGTGGCTGGAGGAGACAGCTCGCTGGGGCACGCCCCAGAATGGTTCACCTTCCCTGTGGCTCCTTCCCCTTTTCTTCTCTCTCTACCTCCTGGCTCCCATGAACTGAGTAGTCTTCCTCCACCATGCCCTTCTGCCAAGATGCGCTCTCTTAACTCTGGCCCAGCACAATGGTGTCAGCTGATCACGGACTAAAATCTCTGAAATTTTTCCTCCTCTAAGTTGTTCCTGTTGGGTAATTTACTCACAAGGACAAAAAGCTGTTATCAAACTTTCTCAAGACTTGATAAAATTAAATTACGTAAGTTCATTTGAAAGAAATAATGTACTCTTCAAATACCCAAACCACGAGAGAAAAACATGTCAATGCAAAAACAGAAATGAGATTTGCAGTTCAGTTCTATTCAATATATCCAACATTAAGTACCTCCAGGGTAAGTGCTAGGCATTCACGATGCTCAAAGATAAAGACCCCTAGCAATAAACAGATGTCAGGTGTAAGTTAAAAAGTATAACAACCTTCAGTCTGTAGTCCAGTAAACTCCAAACTACTACTTGACAACGCCTGTTAGGATTACAATTAAGCATCCCAAATTCTACTAGTTCTGAAACTGAATTCCTAATTATCTCCCCCAGTACTTGTACCTCCTGATACCTTAATCAAACCTGATCTTCCTGAAGTTGTCTTCTCCAATAATTAGCATTCCCACCTGTCCAGAAACTCTAAAGTCATCCTTCATTTATCTTTCTTTGACACCGAAATCTAATATACTTGTCTGCTCTGCCTTCATAGTATATGCAACACGTGACCATTTTGCCCTTCTACCACCTGCTATTGCAAGAGGCAATTGATTTTTGATTGTTAACATTACTGAGTTAGACCCTGCATGGTTGTGATGTGTTACATAAAAGGGGTTTTGCTCAGGATGTCTGCATGTAGATTCATGAGGGATTTTGGCCTGTAGTTTCTTTCCCTGAAATGACCTCATGTAGTTTTGCTGTAAAGGTAGCTTCAACTAATGAGGTGAGATGGAAAGTACCAAGACTGGTACTTTCCAAATGTGGCATTAGCTTAATTTGTTTCTGTAATACTTAACATCTGACATGCTGCAGATTTCTTTGTGTGGCTCCCCACTAGATTGTAAGATCCATGTTCTGCAGTAGGGGCTTCTGTTATTGTTCACATCTGTATCCTTAATTCCTAAAACAGTACATGGCATACAGTAGACCCTTGGTAAACATTTGTTCAATTGATTTATAAAAACTCAAATGAGTAGTGAATATTTACTGATACCTGCTAAGGTACAAATATTTCTTTTGAAATATTCACTGCAAGGAAAAAAATATAGCAGAGGGGCTGGAGTGGTGGCTCATCGGTTACAGCACTTTCCTGGCGTGCACAAGTACATGGGTTCAAACGCCAGCACCCACATACACAACTAAGTGTCAAACCAACAAAAGCCATGTGAAAAATTCAATAAATTGATTCTCTCTCTCTCACACACACTGTCCTTCTCTCTTTAAAAAAAAAAAAAAAAAATATATATATATATATATATATATATCAGAGCATGATGCCACACATCCCTATAATCTGTTACTACCAGCTACTGGGGAAGCTGAGGCAGGAGGATGGCAAGTTTGTTCAAGACCAGTCTGTATGATTTAGTGAGACTCTGTCTCAAAATAAATTAAAAAGGGATGGGGATGCACCTCAGTAGTAGAGTGCTTACCTAGCATATGCAAGGACCCAGTAACAAAAAGGAAAAATAAATGAATAAAAACATCTACTTTAATACAAAAGGTTCCGACCCCTGCTTTGCTTTACTTCAGGGGGCTTTTTTTGGATCCAGGTCTTTAACGCAGGACCTCAATACTAATTATAGCACTGAGCTACATCCCAAATCCCTTTGAAGCTTTCTATATGCAGCACTGTCCCTAAGTATGCAATAGATCTTTTCCTGTATTTTTCAGCAAAGTTACATCACACAGGGGAATATTTCAACAATGAGAAAATATTTTCTAGGAACACGTCAACAAAAACTATGGTGGTATCTGAAAAACTATATAATTTTTAACAGTTTTTGGAATATAATCCACAGACTTTTAATGCTACACAAATTAGCATTAAAATATACAGATTAGTATTTAACCAAACATTAGGATAAGTTATGATTCTGCTACAAATAAAAAATACTTTGCAGACCTTCACCAGTTTAAAAAGTGACATTCAATCTACTAAAAGACTTACACTGAGTATTTAACAATTCTCACGGGGCTGGAGAAGTGGCTCAGTGGTTATAGCACTTGCCCGTCATGCGCAAGTACAGGGGTTCCAACCCCAGCACCCACATACCCAGCTAAGTGTCAGAGCAACAAAAGCCATGTGAAAAACTCAATAAAAATTGATTCTCTCTCACTGTCTCTCTCTGTCTCTCTCACTATCCTTCTCTCTTTCAAAAAAAAAAAAAATTCTCACAACTCATGGGGGAAAACAATTTTTTTAAATGCTAAAGGTAATGTGGTATCTTGGATTAGATCCTAAAGAGATAATAGATATTGGTGGAAAAAATGCCAAAACCATATTAACAGCATTGTTCTAATATTAATTTTTTTCTTTTGACAAATGTAAAGTGTTAACAGCAGAAGTGAGTGATAGGCATGTAGGAACTCCATCCTATCTTGGCAAATGTTCTATAAGTCTAATTTCAAAATAAGAAATTAAGTGGGAGTGAAAATATTTGAAAATACATTCATCAAACAGATACAGATGGAAAAGAAGTCTATGAAAACATTCTCACCATTAATCATTGTGTGTGTGTGTGTGTATATGCACACACACACTACTGGAAATAGAACCCAGGCCCTGCACATGCTAAGCACCCACTCTATCACAGAGCTACATCCCTGCTAACTGTTAATCACTGAGGAAATGCAAACTTGGATATGAGCATTTATAACAGCATTATTCATAAAAGCCAAAATGTAGAAACCACCCAAATGTCCATTCAACTGATGAATGGATAAACAAAATGGAATATTATTGGGCCATAAAAAGGAAATGAATTGCTGCTGATACATACCAAAACATGATAAATCTTGAAAACGTGTTTAACAAAAAGAAGTTTGTCACAAAAGACCACATATATTATATGATTCCATTTATAAGAAATGTCCACAAAAGGAAAATCTATAGGCTGTGATGAAAATGTTCTAAAATTGACTGTGGTAATGGCTACATATATCTGTGAATGTACTAAAAAAACGCTAATTATATAGTTTAAACAGGTGAACTTGTACGTGAACAGCAACTCAATAAAGCTGTTTTTTAAAGACACACAATTAGATACTATTACACACCCATAAGATGGCTTAAAAAATAAATGCTGACTAGGACACAAAACAATTGGAACTTTTATACATTGTTGGTAGAAATACAATATAACACAGACACTTGGGAAAATGTTTGCCAGTTTCTCTTAAATATACATGTGCCCTATATCCCAGCAACATCACATGTGAATCTTTATCAAGAAAAATACAAGCATACATCATATAAATGCTCACATACAAATGCTTGTAATAGCTTTATTCATTGCCAAAAACTAGAAGATACAACCTAAATCTCCATCAACTAGAGAGCGTATAAATTTTAGTACATCCTTACAATGAAATAATACTCAGCGATAAAAAAGAAACAAAGTATTGATACACAGACTCTCAAAAGCATTGCATTTAGTGGGAAAGAGTCATACAAAGAAGACTCCATATGTGACAATCTTAAACTATTCAGAGAAATCAGATCAAGTAATAGGATGCCTCTAGCATTGCTCTTATTACTCAGAGGTGCTTTGGCTATTCTGTTTTTCGTTCTTCCATAGGAATGTTAGAACTACTTTTTCTAGTTCTATGAAGAATGTCACTGGTATTTTGATGCACGGTGTGTTAAATTTGTAGATTGCTTTTGGTAACATGGCCATTCTGATAATGTTAATTCTATCTCTCCAAGAACACAGAATGGTGCTCCATCTTTGCAGGTCATCTTCATTTTCTTTAGTGTTATATAATTTTCACTGTATATGGGTCATTTACCTCCTTAGTTAGACTTAGTACAAGATTTTTGTTTGTTTTTGAAGCTATTGTGAATGGAACTGGTTTCCTGGTTTCTTTTTCGGCAGACTCATCGTTGGAACAAAGGAAACTTCTTGATTTTGGTATGTCGATATTGTACTCCACTTCTTTGTTGAATTTGTGTATGAGCTCCAGAAGTATTCTGTTAGGTTTTTTTAGTGCAGAACCATTATATAAGAATTTTTTTTAAATCTCTGGAAGAATAAATAAGCACCTAAAATCACCCACTATCATTAGGAGACTAAAAATTAAGCAGGTGTGGCCCAGGGCAGGAAAACTCTCCCCCAATACTTTCTATATTTTTTAGTGTGTAAACAATGCAAAAAAAATCTATAATATTTAAAACATTAAGTCTTTAAAAGCATATAGTTTAGGTACAAGTTATAATCATTTTTGGAACACTGAAAACATTCCAGAAACAGAAATCATGACCATATACACTTACAATGCAAGTTAACTTTCAATTACCAGAAGAAAATGAGCAATTCACATAGGAGACTATGTACTTACCCTTTCTTTCTGACCCAACACCCCACAAAAATAGAAGAAAATAAGGAGTGTAAGAAATAGAGAACAAAGAATGTTTTGGAAAGAAAAGTTATAATTAAAAATAAAAACTCAGATTAAAAAATACAACAACTCATACACCTTTAAAAACCTTTCTGTCCTGGAATGTTGCATTCTTCTGCATTCTCCTGACCCTACAATTTACAATGGCATTTTCAATGTCTTAGAAAAGTGAGAGACACAAACAGATTTCTTGCCACAAAATCACATGTCCTATGCAAGTAAAGGACTCAAAGACATCATTCAGACACAGACACACACCCATCACAACCAAAACATCTGGACTGATTATTTTAGGATTTCAGAAGCATTCAGAACTTCCTGAGATCTCACAAAATCTAGAAGTTAATTTTTGTCATTCTGTAGTTCACTGTAAGGTACAATCATAAAATGGTGTCAGAGCTACATAACTGCAGATAAATAGTAGTTCTGTGGCAGATACAAGCTTAGGAAAAATTCTTACAATAACTGAATAAATGTTTCTCAATTTTGATAAAATTCTAGTCCAACTAGACCTCTCTGAATAATGGGGTCAGATGACAAAGCTCACTACAAGCGAAGCCATTATCCTCACAGCAACAGTCAGAGAAAAACAAAAATGCTTAGCATGCTTTACCCTCCTACTAGGCTATAGCCATAGGAATCAGGATCCTCGTTGCTACGCTCAGTCTAAATATGACTCCAAACTTTTCCTCTGGCTTTTTCAGGCAGTACTGAAAATCAAGGATCCCAGCTAGGTCCCTACACAGAAAAACTTAGGTCTTTAATAAAGAATGGAAATAAGGGGTATGCCGCTTCTGTTTCTGACAAGCCAACAGATTCCTGGATGCGCCAGATGCCTCTGCTGGGAAAAACTAACTTTTCCCAGTACAGAACAAGCTGAAACATATCAATCAAGCCCCAAGTTCCCAAAATCCAAAGAACTCGACTGAAGACTAAAAAAGGTTATTTAAAAGGTACAGTAAAAATAATAGCCAACATTTAGTGAGAGTGATCTATTTGCTAATACTGGATCTAATTTAAAAGCAGACCAGGGGAGCTGAAGTGCTGGCTCCGCGGTTATGGTGCTTGCCCGGCATGCACAAGTACACAGGTTCAAACCCCAGCACCCATGTACACAACTAAGTGTCAGAGTAATGAAAGGCATGTGAGAAACTCAATAAAACATTGATATTCTCTCTCTCTCTCTCTCTCTCTCACTGTCCTTCTCCCTTAAAAAAAAAAAAAAAGCAGACCAAGGCTGTGGCTCACACCTATAATCCTAGTGACTCAAGAGGCTGAGGCAGGAGGATCACAAGTTAGAGGCTAGCATGAATGACTTAGCTAGACCCTGTCTCAAAATTTAAACAAATATAAAGGATTAGGGATATTAGCTCAGTGATAGAATTACCCTAGGTTCAATCCCCAATACCACCAAAAAAAAATAACTATAATATACGAAGGACTAGGGGTGCAGCTCTGTGGTAGAACACTTGCCTACTATGAATGGGGCCTCAAATTCGATCCTTAGCACTGGGAGATAAAAAATATTAACTCCAATGTTCTAAAAAATTTTTTACTTTAATAAAATTAGGTTTGAAACCTGAAGCTTATCTCCAAAGCAAATGTAACCTAGCAAAGCATCCCGAAGAAAGAAAAAATCCCAAGCAAATCAAAACTGCATTTTGTAAAAGTCCTGATTAACAATAACTATAGACATTTATACCCAAGTAAAGTAAAAATAATAAGAAATCTGAAAAACAGTTATGTGCCTGTCCTTAAGTAATTGGTAATTCACAAACAGCTCATTCTGACTTACTCGAAGTAAGAACTAAATAAAATGAACTGTAAGAAAACATGTGGCCACCTTTCCAGCACATGATGGACCCGTAGAAAAAGTCAACTGCTTCTCCACATTCTTCCTCAGCTGTTGTTTCTGTGCTCCCTAAATATAAATGAAGAATGGACAAAAGATATTATTAAGTGACGGCAACCTATAATAACTAATGTGTCACTTTCAGAGGATGACATCAGAAAAGTAACTCTTGAATAAAATCACAGGCATATTAAAGATTCATTTATTGTCGTAACTTTCAGTGGTGAAAATTGATACTATGAAAGCAACGCAAATTCCTTTTCAAATTCTTCAGAACAAAACCATGAGATTTCTATCCCACGTTCCTACTCCTATCAGACATTTTGTGCAGGTCTCTAGCTACATGTCAAAGCTCACATATCAGCATTCAAATTTAAATGCAAAATGATGACAAATTTCAACAACTGAAAGGAAACCATACCTTTGTGTCATTCAATTCCAATCTTTTATTCTAAAAACATGTATTCCAATGAACACATTTGGAATATAACACATACATGTGACACATATGGAAAGACGTTGCTGCTTTTGAAGGTGAGGCAGTTTAGGTCTGGCTTCTTTACTCAAATAAAACAATGAAAACTATTTACGAGGACTGAAGTGGTGGCTCTGTGGTTACAGTGCTTGCCTCCAACGCGCAAGTATGCAAGTTCAAACCCCAGCACCACGTACACAACAGTGTCAGAGAAATGAAAGTCACGTGAAAAACTAAAAAAAATTGCTTTTCTCTCTCTCTCTTTCTCCCTCTTTAAAAAAAAAAACTATTTACAGTACAGTGGTGTGGATGAGTTTTTACACAATGGTTCTCTGAAGTTTGAAAATGGTTCACAAAGAAAAGTTCTTTACAAACTCAGCACAAAGCCTGTGCTTCTAAAATGCCTCAGGTAAGTATTAATCTGGACAACCAAATAAAGGATAAACTTAAAAAGCATGGTTTACTGCTTTATACATGCCAAAAAGACGCATTTTTCTATAAATACTACCAAATATTAAAAGAATCTTAACCTATGGTCTTTATAAATTACTCACAATTTCTACTGGCACTAATACTTCATGTTAGGATAGTAAGATCTGACACTAACGTAGACTTCTCTGCTTGCAAAATACATTTCTCCTGCATTATGCTCCTTGAAGCCTCACAGCTATCCTGAGAATCAGGCACAGAAAGCAGCAGTATGTCCCATTTTGCAACCAGGAAAACTAAGACCCAATAAGAACTGCCAAGGTCACACAGAGAATACAAGGTCCACAAGTCCCTCTCTTCCAGCTACTCCCCCATTAGATTAAACTCCAAAACGAACAATTAGAGTGAAACTGATGCAAAAGAGTACTAAGGCATTATTAATCTTGCTTTTTTCCTCCCACTGTCATACCAGTGAACACACTGTTTAGTATATTTGTTGATCTCCTAACTTAGGGAAGGCTGTCAAGTAAGCACATGAAATAAAAAGTTCAGAATCTAACAAAAGCAAATATATACATACCTAAATCCAAGGCAATAAAATGAAATCTACAACAAAGAAATTAATGCCAAGAACTCAGGTTCTGTGACTTGTATAGGTCATGGTGACAGTAACATTGGAATCACTATCACCTAACTAATAATTCTAAGAATCAACTCTGACTGAGCCTTAAAGTAATTATAAGCCTGAATAAGGTTCCATTCAAATAATAAAAATAGGGGCTGGGGCTGGAGGTGTAGCTCATATATACCATACTCAGAGCCCTTGGTTTGATCCCCAGCACTGCAAATAATCATCTTCTTCATCTTCTTCTAAGTATTAAACTTTTAAAATCATAGCAAACAGGGTTGACACCCACCCATATTGCCTATTCTGTATTAAGAGTCTTGCTCATATACCCTTACAATATTCATGAATGGTAACGTATCATAAGAAGTCACACAATGTCAATAACCTAGTTTCTCCTTGGGAAAAAATGTGGTTTAAAGGAGGAGATAGTAACAATTTCATAATTATTACATGTACACATCTAAGGGACAAATGCCTTATAGAGACCTACAAGCTTAAATCAGTAACAATTACACAAAGAAAAATTCAACCTCTGGGTCAAGTAACCAGAAAAAGCTTCAGATAGGAGGAAACATTTATACTAGTCCTTAAAAACATTCAGGATAGGTGTGAGGGAGGGACAACAGCATTAAATGAAGAGTTACTAGTATAAGTAAAAGGGAAGAAATCAGAAGCTTGAAGGGCACTGATAAAGATCTGAGAGCAGTGGCACCAATGTATGGACAGAAGACCTAAAAAGGAAAATAAATTTATTTTTTCTCTCCCAAACTCAGTTATTCCTTTGCAAAATCAGTTCAAATATAGCAGCAGGTTACCCAGAAGATGATAAAAGATTACTCTTGTAGTTACAAGCATGATTCTTGGCAATTACCATCCATATGAATGGGTTGAACTTGACAATGAGAAATAAGGCTTTGGGGTTTTGCCTCTAAAACACTATCCTACATAGATCCACAACAGCATTTTCTTCCAGTAGCTTTGATCTTATAATCAATTGAAAAAACAAAAAAGGGGAAATGAAAATTGGGACCTGGCCTAAAAACAGAGGGAAAGAAGGGTTAGTATAGGTTTCTGTAAACATTCTAATTCACTCACATTTTAATACACTCACAATCAGTAGAGGGGAATACTTATCCAGTAAGTTGAAAAGAAAACTGCGAAATTCTTAAAATTTTCTTAATCTCTTAATCAGATGACAGGGAGGATTCAGGCTTTTTTTTTTCTTTATCCTTTACAGAAGACAGCAGATCATATTTTATACTCAAAATCATTTAACCTGTTTCACATATATATATGTAGAATACTATATCATTTTACTACTTATAAAGTGAGATTACTTATATAAAGTGATACCACTATATAAATTTTAAACAAAATCACTTATATCACTATAAAGATACTTTTTTTTCCTTTGGTTTTGGGGTTTTTTAAGGATCTAACCTAGGGGTGCTTTACCACTGAGCTACATCCCCAACCCTTTTTATTTTTTGAGTTAGAGAATCCTCCCATCTCAACCTCCAAGTCATTGGGTTAAAAAGCGTGTGCCACCACAGCCAGCTAAGATAGATAGATGATAGGTAGGTAGATAGATAGATAGATAGATTTTTTTAAGAGAGAGAGAGAGAGAAATCTCAATTTTCTTTAGTTCTTCATGTGGCTTTCGTTGCTCCAAGACTTTGTTGTGTACATGGTGCTGGGATTTTTGAACTTAAGAACTCGAGCATGCCAGGCAAGCGCTGTAACCACTGAGCCACTGCTCCAGCCCCAAGACATACATTGTCAAAGGATAGATTTTGAGTTATGGAGATTGAGATTTTTTTTCTTATTTCTCCTTAAAACATTTTACACCCAGCTTAGTGAGAACGATGGATTACTTTGCATCAGTTTTCAAAGATTTATAGGATATGCTAAGGACTTTTTCCTGTCCCTACCCCATGCTATTTTGTATTGTGTTTCAACTAATTTGAAGTTAGATATTATTCTCCTGAAAATTCAATATGTATAACATTTACTCCCTTCCTTAAAAAAAGATAAAAGAAAAACTGTAAGTAGAAATGCACAAGATACTATATTATGTACTTGAAGTAAGATTAGTTTTCAGTCTTTTCCAGAAGACTACTTTACCTATGATTTCATAAATAAATGGTGATTATATGAAAATAATAAAAATTGATTAACCCTGCTAGAAGGATAAGTAACTGAAAAAAGTAAATGCTAAGAACATTTTTCTTGCAAATGTGGAGTTTTGATAAACTATAGCAAATTCCTTACCAGCATTTTCTATAAAGTTACACTTAACATCACATAACTGGCAAAGACATTGGTGCCAAATTCTATCAGTATGTTTTCTGAACAGTGATGAAAACAAATTCTCTCAACTAAGTAATTTCATGTCTAATCTCAAAAAATTCCACTACGGGGCTGGAGCAATGGCTTGGTGGTTAAAACGCTTGCCTGTCATGCACAAGGACTGGGTTCAAACCCCAGCACAACATGCGCAACTGTCTGAGAAACAAAAGACAGATGAAAAAAAATTTCTCTCTCCCTCTTTCTCTCTCTTCCCCTCACCCTTTTAGCGGAAAAAAATCCACTAGAATACTCCCTTTCCTTGACATCCATTGATTTAATTGCCATAGACATACAAAATATAATGGTAACTATTTAAAACTCATTTTGTAGTCAAGAAGCAAGAGCTACTGAGAAAAAACTGTGGCACACTACAAAGAGAACGGATTATAAACTCATACACATCTGTTTGGATACAAGAGAGAGAAATATAAACAACACAATAAAAAGTAAACAATTGTATCTCTGTATCCAATTTCAAGTAGATAATATGCCTATAATCACTTTAAATAAAATAAAGTATCGTAAAATATCTGATTACTAACTAAATGGAAATGAGGAGATCTCTGAGCACAACAAGATGCTGATTTATTAAGCAGAGCACCTAACATATGCCAGGGGCCTAGAATACCAGATGGGAAGGGATACCTCATATCTTTGCAAAGTTTGATAATGTTATGCTAATAATGCTATTTGTGGAAGAAAATTCCTTTTCTTCCCTCAGGGTATATTTGCAAATATCATCAAGAGAAATTTGGTAGAGTTAATAAAATTCCTAGTCCTTCCTTAGCTATATTTAGGAAGAAAAAAAATAACTGAGATAGACAAGAGAGCTTTGTTTTTGCTGTTCTTAAATAACAGTGAAACTAGGCTGGGCTGAGTCCCTCCTCTACACACCACTTTGTGTAAAGATACCTCTTCACAAGATTATAGGCTTGTAATTATAGATGATATTAGAACCTTGAGCCCTGAAGTCAAGTGAAGTTCTCTTCTAGAACTTAAGAAGCAATGGGAGAGGGGCACACAATTAGCCAAAAAAAGAAAAGTAAAATGAAAAGAATCCACACATGCTTCCAACTCCCCTTTGATTTTCCTGACAAAGGAAGCTTCCTTGGTTACTTTATCCTCACCTTCCACAATCAATGTTGACTTACTTTAAGACATTATTATTTTTTTTAGAGAGAGAGAGAGAGAGAGAAGGACGGTGAGAGAAAGAAAGAGACAGAATCAATTTTTATTTAGTTTTTTCACATGGCTTTTGTTGCTCTGACACTTAGCTGTGTATGTGGGTGCTGGGGTTTGAACCCATGTACTTGTGCATGCTGGGCAAGCACCGTAACCACCAAGCCACTGTTCCAGCCCCTAAGACATTATTTTTATCATACTTGTAATATAAAACATAATAATGGTCATGCATCCTTGCCTTTGCATCATACCAGATCATTGAGAATCACAAAAAAAAAAAAAAGCAATTAATTTCAAGGCATCAGTTGAGGCCATTGCTGATCCCTCCTCATCCTCCCACATTTGTCTGTTTCAATTCAAACAGGTGCAGGCCTGTTCCCACTTCTCAATGACTCACTAGTCCAGTGCACCCAGCTAGAGGAAGGGCACACATCAAGAACTGCAAAAGCCTCCTCTGAGCTCCCCAACTTTCCCATTCAACTAAGCACTACTAACTACCTGGGTTGCCTTCCAGCACCACCCTGACTTCCACTGCCTGGTCTCAAATGCCTACACAGATTCCCCACTCCACACCAGACAGCCCAGAAATTCTCAATGCAGCATGAGTAAACTTTTCAAGCCTGTCAGTCAACCAGAAAACAGAGAAACACAAATTTTTGTAACCACATGGCAGACATCAAGATACTTTTTATAGAATATATGCAAAGTATGAAGGAACTGACACTTTCAAAATAACAAAAGAAATATCAAATTAACTGCTCCATCATGGTATCAAATATCAGCAATCTTGAGAAGGATCTGAGTAAAGTTACCTCACCAAGGAGTTAAGTTTCTTGCATATTGAGTTTAAATGTTTCCTAAGCTTTTAATGTTATTGGCAAAAATGAAAGACTAAAATTACTTATTTGTGAAACATTAAAGAAGAACAAAACAAAGTTGATGGATGAATAAAATTTAAAAATCAATGTTTTTATTTCCTATATTATTGAATATCTCACCGTAATCAGCTAAGAAAATACAGTGTTTATTTCTAAGGCAACAAATGTGCTTTCTATGGAAACAAGAAAAAAAATTTTTTTATCACGTTACCATGCCTTGAGGTAAACGAGGAATAAAATGTGTGAAAGCTACCCCAAAAAATGAATATACGACATGGGGACTTACCCCTCAGAATGCTCCTAAAGTTTTCATGAGTAACAAAAGACTATGGAATTAACCAATTATAACATTCCTAACTAACATCACTTGCCAGGCTTGGTGCTGCATGTGTGTAATCACAGCAACTCAGAAGACTGAGACAGGAAGGATCTCAAGTTCAGAGCCAGCCTCAGCAACTTAGTAAGACCCTCAGCAACTGAGCAAGACCCTGTCTCAAAACAAAGTAGCAAAAAGGAATACAGACATAGCTCAGTAAAGTGTTCCTGGGGTCAAGAGCCCCTGGATTCAATCCCCAGTACAGAAAAAAGAAAAATCATTTAAGAGTTCAGGTAACTTACTGCCATTTCCTAAAAATCATTTTACATACAAATAACACCTAAGTTAGAAAAATTAATACTGGGGCTAGAGCAGTGGCTCAGCAGTAATGGTGCTTACCTGGCATGCATGAGGACCCAGGTTTGAACTCCAGCACCACAACTAAGTGTCAGAGCAATAAATACCAAACGAAAAACTAAATAAAATTGATTCTCTCTCTCTTTCACTGTTCCTCTTTAAAAGAAGAAGAAGATGAAGATGGAGGAGGAGGAGGAAAGAAAGAAAAATTAATACTGAGTAGAAAAGAAAAATATTGTCAGAATGTTTTCATGTTTCAACATCCAGACTCAACTCATCTTCAGCTCTGACATTTTCTAAACTTCATAAAGCAGATCATGCAGGAAAATTAACTATTTAGTCAAATCTGTTCTGAACTACATTATAAACAACTCCAAAAGTGCTCTGTGGTTATCTAGCACATATTTGAGAAAATAAATACGTTTAAATGTAAGAACTGTAAAAATGACGATAAAGACAAATTTTTGTGTTCGTGACGTTTTTGTATTAACAGAATTAAGCCCCTCAAAATTCTAAAACACACTTCCATAGAGAGGTTTGAACCACTCCTTACACCATCAAATATCAAGAAGGAAAAGACTTCCCACTTCTTTGAGGTGTAACTGGTCACAGCACTAAATAACAACCTCATACCTACAGTCTTCCAAAGGTATTAATATTTTCACAGAGAAGCAAATAAGAGGTCACCCCTTCTGTTGGAGCT
Organism: Aplodontia rufa; assembly: GCA_004027875.1. Taxonomy (NCBI): domain Eukaryota; kingdom Metazoa; phylum Chordata; class Mammalia; order Rodentia; family Aplodontiidae; genus Aplodontia; species Aplodontia rufa. Next base: position 29,704 of record PVKS010008078.1, read on the forward strand.
GTAGCCTCTGCAGGCCCCGCTGTCTTAGTCCTCATCTCAGGCTCTGCAGTATGAAGGCAGCCACCGACCATAAAATGTTAAGAGTGGCCATGTTCGCAAAAAACTACATTCAGAAACAGGCTGCTGGATTTGGCCAAAGGACCACAACTTGCTCACCCCTGATCTAGGGGATTAAATCTTCAACAGTGTCCTTGATGCATTTCTCTGTGACATGGAGAAATTCATTTACCTACCCTGGGTTTTTGTTTCCTTTATTCTGGAACCCAACTAGATCAGAGATCTTCAAACATTTTTTTAATGATGATTCTCCTTTTTCTAATAAAAATAAAGTGTGATGGCTAGGACCCCATATTTCTAGGCCTCCAAGGCCTTTGAGTCTGTTGGACATGGTGAAAACCACCAGCCCACTGATCTCTAAGATTCCACTCAGCACTAAGAACCCACACCGACATACTGTCTCCCTCAATGCCATTTCAGGCAGCCTCAGAAGGCAGCAGAGAAAGCATTCTACAGATTGTAGGCCTTTCAGATACCCCAGAAGCTCCATTATAGGTTGAGCATCACTAAGCTAAAAATTCAAAATCTGAAACGTTCAAAAATCCAGAACTTTTATATAACATTTATCTTCAGACCATGTACATAAGTTGTATATAAAACATAAAAGAATTAGCATTTAGACTTAGGTTCCATCCCCAGAATTATGAATAGGCAAGCATTCAAAAATTTTAAAAAATCTGAAGTCCCAAACACTTCTGGCCCAATCATTTTGAATAAGGTATCTTCTTTCAAAAGGAAAACCAGTTATACGTCAAAATTAAACATAAAAAACAGATTAAAAGTAGAAGACAATGAAGTGAGTTAAATTTTACTCTCTTACTCAAAATTTGTTTAAAAAAATTTTACTGATGAATGTTTGATTACAGCTTGTTTTTCCTATACTTTTATATGTAAATAGATAAGTAAGATTTCCTTGGAGCATATTGATATATTTCTGACACTACTCCTTAAGTTAATAAATTTGCAGATAAATCATTTTATTAAAAATGGTCATAAGGGGCTGGAGCGGTAGCTCAGTGGTTACATTGTCAGCCTCACATGCACAAGAACACAGGTTCAAACCCCAGCACCATGTACACAATGAAGTCTAGGAGCAACGAAAGTCTCAAGAAAACTGAATAAAAACTGATTCTCTCTTTCTCTCTCTCACTGTCCCTCTCTAAAAAAAAAAAAAAAAAAAAAAAAAAAAACATGAAGGGGATGGGGACGTGCTCAGTGGTTAAGCACCCCTGGGTTCAATCCCTGGAACAAAAAAAAAAAAGTCATATATTAAAACATACCAAGATCAGACTCTACATAGAACAACTAATCAGCAAATTGGGTCTAGATACAAGAACTGAATAGGATTTTATAATTTAGGTATGTCATTTATTTAAATTACTCTTCATTTTTTAAAATTTTTTTAAATTTTTAAATTTTTAAAACCCATGAAAGAATATACATTGTGGGTACTCAGAGAAGAATTCACACACTCCATTAAATGCCAGTGAAAATGTCATGTAAATGACAGTTTCAAAATACCAGCACCAAAGTGATTAAACTTACAGGGAGCCAAACTGCCTATCAAATAAAAATAACTTTGTTCCAAAAAGTTACTTATTACCATAAAGGAGAACTTGCTACAGAAATTGAACCAAAAAGCACCACTTGCTTTCAGCCTTATTCAATTTTCTATTAATGTAGAAATATATAAATACTTTTTCCCTGTATCCATCAACTCTCAAACTCTCAGGAAAGCAAGATCAAGTCCTTAAACATTTATCAGTTCCAATTCTGTGCTTAAGAGGTACGCCAAGCCCTGGGTTTAAAGATGAACAGTAAGTTCCAGCCCAATACATTTCCAGTCTAGTGAGGCTAATTGACACAATCCAAGTTAATCCATTTGAAATGAAACCAAGATCCTTAGACTCCAAATTCAAGCACATGTTGCACCCCCACCAAAACAGATAATATAATAAAACATGAAATAAAGATAACAACCCCAACTCTTCACGATAACATTTCTAATCATTCATTAGCTTCTAATGACCAATTGTTGACTGACCCCACGACACAACATTAAGAGCAGTTTATCTATAGAAATCTTTCAATGTTATCAGAAAAAGCCCATAAAGAGCACATAGTAATTGCTTAAAGGCAGGACACAGTGCCTACTTAAAAGCTTAGTACCAAAGCTAGTACAGGAAACTATTTAAACAGCTTTCTTTTATATATTTTATATGAAAATATATATTTGTAAAAAGCATTAGTTCAGCTTTGGGGAAGAATGGTAAGCTGAAATCTTAATATTGCATAAAAATGACAAAATATTACTACAAGCAGGAGTATCAGTACATTTGAAAAATGAAATAAGATTTTTGGAATTTTAAAAATAGAGTAAATCTGAAACAAAAGGAATAATTTAGAAAATACCATAAGCCTGTGTTTATTAAATTCTATACCAATAGATTAAATGTTTTGCAGTTACTACAAGAAATCTTATTTAATTTACATACATTTTATAAATATTTATGTGTAATGCTCACCCACTAGTATTGCTATCTACTTTTAAATTAAAAAATTGAGATTCAGAAAATTAATAATCATACACCTAAGTGATCAAAGAAGTTGAATATATGATTCCATAACTATAGTTGCATTAATGTAGCTCTATCCAGTAAGGCTTTCAAAGTCTCCTGAGAAAACACTGCTAAACCTATTGCAATCATCTATATCCTATGCAAAGTAACTATACAAATACTATCAGCTCACAGTATCCATTAATCTTAATCTCTATTTCCAGTCTTACTGTACTATAGAGGCTTAAAAGCAAAATACTCAATTTCCAACCCTTTTGCAGCCCAGAGTAGCCATCTGACACAACTCTGGCCAATGACAAGTACTTAGACAAGGGCTTTCTTGCAAAATAAAAGACAAACCTCTTTTTTTAAAAAAATGATTTTCAAAGGCTCCTTGCTCCCTGCTTGGTAGGACAACCACAATCTTGTGGCTTTGAAGACTAAATTCACTTGCTAAGCACAAGTTCCATACTCAATGACGTTCTTGAGCATGTGCACCAAACCCCCTGCACGGCCTGTTTTTTTGAGATTCTTACTAACCAACAGTTGAGCCTCTACACATACAATTTTGGGTAAGCTGCTGAATAATGCAATACTAATAAAATCTATGCCATAAATCAAGTCTATCTGGAAAACTTACATTCTAAGTCACTTGGTAAATTAATCAAAACATACTAATGAGGAAACATTATCTATGAGGAATAAGTATCAACTATTGAAAAATAGTAATAAAAGGGGCACTATTATTAAATACTCCACGCTGAGACTATGCTAAGTACTTTAATATACATTAATATAATTAATCTTCACAACAAGATTAGTAAACATTATCATATCCACCCATGGTAATCTTCAACCAAAACAGAATAACACGGTAAAACAAAGTAAACTACTTATGCTGAGATTATTACCTCCTATTTTTATAACAGTAAAATGGAGAATATCAAGTTTATGCTTAACATGCTTCTTCAGCAAAATAAATAGGTGGCAAACCAATGTCAGTGCCACTGTATTATGAAATTTTTAGTCTATGAAGTCAAAAAAGCCTGAGTCCCACTAAGGTTGTTACCTGCCCAAAGCCACAAAGTCAGTATGCTCAACTCTAAGTCATAACCACTACATTATTTGAAAGCAATACATTAAATAAACCTAAAACAACTATTCTGTGAACAAAATCAAAATTAAAGATACAAATTTATGATTAAAAAAGAAAAACAGCCATGCCAGAATACAAAAAGTGGGAACAAAGACTTTTAAAGTGAAATGATTTTATCATGCTGCCTCCCAGAGTTTTCTGTAACTGCATGATGTAGATTTAAACCATACCAGAGAAAATGGAATCAAGATAGGAATTCCCAACCATTCCAACATAAATCTTAGAAGATGACTAGGTTCAGAGGTTCACATTTAAGAATAAAGAATTTTTAGGTCTCTACGCAAACTGTATATGTCTAAAAGAAGTTTGTGGTATCTCAAGTCCAAGGAATAGGCATGCCGAAAATGTTTGCTGCTGAAGTTTGTGCCTTAATTTTTTCCAGCTCCACAAAATTATAGAGGTTGGGGGTAAAAAGAAATGAATGAGGATCAGAAACAAAATGAAATACTGAAATTCTTCCTTACCTTAATTCTTGGCACTTTATGACACTAGACACTAAATATCAAATTTTTCCAACTCCTCAGTTTTTAACACTCATTTCTACTTGATTAGAAATATACAAACCTGATGAAGCAGTTTCTCAATAATTCAGATATAACTCAGATAAATAATCAAATACTCTTCACAATTTGATCAAGCACTTCCTAATAAATTTGAGTGTTTAAAAGAAAATATTGTTTGCAAGACTATGTAATGTAGCTTAAAGAAGGAAAAAATAGCTAATTACTTAAGAACAACTGGATGAATGTTAAAGAGATTTAATCCACACCTCCATGTGCAAATAGTTTTCCTTTTATTTTCTCATTAGATTTCAGTTACCCTAAAACCTGGCCAGGAACTTTCTTTCCTGTTCATTTATGCCCTCAAATGCAATTTATTACTAAAACTATTTTAAAATATAAAAAACACATGGTTTATATCTTTCATATTAAAAACCATAAATATTTTTCTTAGAATTTTATTGTTATCTCAAAAGTTAACTGCCATATTTTTAAATCCAATCTTTCAATACTAGTTTCAGTTATAGAAAAAAGTATACAGTATACAAAAAGAGCATGAATGCTCCTATATGCAACCACTGGGGGAGACAGGTAGGTAACAAATCAAGAGAGTGAGCATGGGGTCTTTAAATGCAAAGACACATGCAATGGGGAAAAGATTTGTAGAGATTTTTGCCTAGAATTGATTTTCACTAAAGTTTTTTTAGTTTTTTTTTGGGATCCTAATAACGTTCTAAAAAAATCTATGTGAAAATAATGAGCATCTACGGGTTAGATACTATCATCCATAGCTATGATGGAGCCTAAAACTAGACTTTATACAGGCCCTGGTGACTCCCTTCTTTCCCTTCCCTCCCCACTTGCTCCAAAAGTAACAAAGAATTTTTAAATTCACAGGGGATAAAAAAAAAAAAATTTCACTAAGATTAACTTTGTTAAGCTATAACCGCCGTATCTTTTCCATTTTGTTTAATATACATGGAATTTTTTATTTCCTATACTTTTTTCCTTATACCAAGTAATCTAGCTACTTAAATTCAGGATCAAGAAACATGAAAACTGGTATAATGCATTCATCTTCTAAATATCTAAAAAGTACAGAAAGGGACAAAGGTGAATAACTGAAAGTTATTATTTTAGCTTTTCTTACTCATTTATTAGCTTGCATGTGTGTGTTTATGTATTTTAAATTTTCTCCAACTAATATGCTGCCTCAACTATCATGCCAATGGCCCAATGCATACAAACTATTTAGCTAAAAGGCACTGGTTCTTCATTAAGATTAAATCATTAATCGATAAAAAGATCATTTTTAATAAGAGCAATAATCTGATAGCCCCTTTCTCAGGTCACACACAGACACACACCAAAAAAAAAAAAAAAACCTCCTAAAAGGTCTGGGGATATAGCTCAGTGGTAGAGCACTGTTCACTTGTTCAACATGCATAAGGCCCTGGTTTCAATCCTCAGTGCCCCCCCCCCAAAAAAAAAACAGAGCAATGAAGATCACAAACCTGTCATTTAGTTCTTGAGAGGACAAAGCAGAAGGATCTCAAGTTTAGGGCTATTCTAGCCAACTTAGCACCACCCTGTCTCAAAATTGAAAAACAGATAAAGGGCTTGTAATTCAGTGCTCCTGAGTTCAATCTTGCTTACAAAAAAAAAAAATTAAAAAAAAAAACATTTTAGTCTAAAAAAAGTGCAGACATTCCCTATCCCCATTGCCTTGCCTCCTGTATATAGTTCAACATCTCAAATAAGCAGAATAAAATTATCTAAATATCCAAATTTTACATCGTGACCATTTCTTTTCCTGGTGAAGAATCAATTTCGGAATCCCACATTTCCTGTCTTCCAACCTTGGACAGTCCTTTCGCGCTCTCAGCAGTGTGCAGGAGTGTGCAGGAGTACCAGCCAGTTGCTTCACATCGCATTTGACTCTACCTGATGACTTCTCCCCTTGGGTGGATTTTTTTTTCTATACTCTTTTTTTTTTCTTCTTTCTTAGAATACTGTACTGGGGATATAGTTGAGTGGTAGATTATTATGCCTACTATACACAAGGCTCTGCATTCAATCACCAGCACTACCCAAAAAAATGAATAGATGTCTCCTTCTCACTGTATCACAGCAGGAGACAGAAAGGATAAGTCTCATTACCAGTGATGTTAACTGAAAGGGAATTACCCCTTTGTCCGGTGCTGGAACGGCCTACTGCTCACGTTTTCAGTTACCAGATCAGTGTTGTATTACTATAGTGCTTGTGTTGAAGTAGTCCTTATTTCACTTAATAATGGTCCCAAAGCAAAAGACCAGTGGTGCTGGCAATTTTATTATAGTATATTTTCATAACTGTTCTATTTTATTATTATCTTTATTAATAATCTCCTACTTAATTTTTGTCTATTTGTTTGCTTTTTGACTGCACTGGGGATTGAACCTACATACTAGGCAAGTACTCTACCACTGAGCTACATCCCCAGCCTTTTATTATTTTGAGAGAGGGTCTCACTAAGCTGCCCCAGCTAACCTTAATCTTTGTGATCCTCCTGCCTCAGCCTCCTATGTAGCTGGAATCACAGGTATGCGCTATCACACTCAATTACTAGGCCTAATTTATGAATTATACTTTATCATAGATATCCATAGAAAAAAAGGGAAGAGTACTATATATCCATTAGACTTCCTTCTGATTTATTAAAAAAATCTTTAATTGGAGAAAATCAAGTAATTTCTTTCTTTGAGAAATCATGGTGGCCAAGGCTATTTTTAGTACTTCCATATTAAATATTTATGAACAGTTGATCTATATATTGAAAAATCTCAAATGTCTATATCACAATTTTTACTCACAGACTTTATGATCTTCGGTCTATGTTTTATACATGTTATTATAGAAATCTCTCTTCATTTTCACTATTTAAATCCATCTATCCTTGCACTATCACTTCCATCCCCAATATTATTGTTATTTTAGAAAATCAAGGCCAAACCATAGTAAAAATTTGTTTTAGCCAAAAGGTGCCTTAATTATGCAGAGTGAAAAAACACTGATCCCTGGGCTGGAGCGGTGGCTCAGTGGTTTCGGTGCTAGCCTGGCAAGCACGAGGACCCAGGTTCAAACCCCAGCACCACGTACACAACTGAGTATTGGAGCAACTAAGGCCATGTGAAAAACTAAATAAAGTTGTTTCTCTCTTTCTCTGTCTCTCTCACTGTCCCTCTCTCTTTAAAAAAAAAAAAAAAAAAAAAAAAAAAAACACTGATCCCTAAAGGTATGATCCCATTCACGTACTGTTTCGTTTTGTTTTTGGTAATACGGATTGAACCCTACGGATACATAACCACTGTGCTACATCCCCAGCCTTTTTAATTTTTTAGGATAGAGTCTTGCTAAATTAAATTGCTTCAGGCCTTGCAAAATTGCTGAGGCTGGCTCAAACTTGGCATCCTCCTGCCTCAGTCTCCTGAGTGGCTGGGATTATCAGAGTATGCCACCATGCCCAACCCACTCATGTATTATTTTTGAAATGACAAATTACAGAAATGGAGAACAGATTGGTAATTGCCAGAGGTAAGTTAGGGGATTGCTTGTGGCTATAAAAAGGGAAAAAAAGGAATCTTTTGTAGTGCTGGAATTTTTCCTGCATCTTGACTAAATCAATGTCCATATTCTACAACTATAGCTTTACAAGATATTACTAATGGGAAAAACTAGGTAAAGGGCATGTGGAATCTCCATGTTACCTCTCATAACTGCACGTGAATCTACAATTACCTCAAAGTAAAAAGATTAATATTTTTAAAAAATGAGTCTTTAAAACAAATTCTCAGGAGAAATCAGATAATCACCCCAGTGCCCCCTAGCCTTCTTATATGTGCCAATTGTTAGCTTCTAAGAAAATTATTATCAGGTTTCCCTAGAAAGACCAGCTGATGGATGATTCTTTTTTTTTTTTTTAACAGAGAGGAGGACAGTGAGAGAGAGAGAGACAAAGAGAATCAATTTTTATTGAGTTTTCACATGACTTTCCTTGCTCCAACACTTAGTGGAGTACGTGGGTGCTAGGGTTTGAACCTGTGAACTTGCACATGCCAGGCAGGTGCCCTAACTGCCAAGCCACCGCTCCAGCCCTGATTAATTTTTATTTAGGATCTCTTTTTTCTTTATTAGCTTTTATGATGAATAGAGCCAAATTCCATGAGCTAGAGAAAACAAAGTTGCCAAGGGCCCAGTGTTATAGAGTGTTAGCTTGTCAACTAAACTGTCAACAGAAGCAAAATACAAATTGTTATTTCTGTTTATTTAGCTCATACTAAACATTCAAAAAATTCTAAATTCTACAATCTATGATTTTCAACTTGTGGAAAGCAACCAATGAGAAACCATAGCAGAAGGAATGACAATGACAAAAGATAAAAATTCTAATAGTTAAAATAATGTGGCAATCAGCATATTTTTCTCCCCACAAAAAGTGACTAAATATATATATTCTAACTCTGACAAACATACAAAAAATCAACTAGACATACTATAAATTGCTTCCCTCCCTAATTTATCAACACGAATTAATTTATCTTTTAAAAAAAATGGGGGCTGGAGCAGTGGCTTAGCAGTTTCAGCGCTTGCCTGGCAAGCGCAAGGACCCAGGTTCGAACCCCAGCACCACGTACACAACTAAGTGTTGGAGCAACGAAGGCCATGTGAAAAACTAAATAAAGTTGTTTCTTTAAAAAGAAAAAAAATGGTGTAAAGGAGTGCTCTAGTTTTAGACGTTGAATGATTCCCCAAAGACCCAGATGTTAAAGGCATGGTCCCCAGAGTGGTGCTATTAAGAAGTGCAGGAACCTTTAAGGGGTGAAAGCTAAGGAGAGATCTTTATAGGCCATGCCCCTTTCTCTCTCTTTCCCCCTCCTCCCCCATCTCTCTTTAGCTTTTTTGTTCTACCACAGACTCCCTGCCAGCATCTGGCCTAAAAGCAATGGGTATGCCCAATTATTGACTGGAACCTCCAAAACCGTGAGCCAAAATAAACCTTTCCTAATTATATAAGGCATTTATTATAGTGACATAAGATAAAGAACTATTCCCAAAGACTCACTACAGTTATTACATTATATCATCACAAGTCAATTTGAATTTTTATATGAATACATTCATTTTAGGCTGCTTCAATTTAGAATTTCTTTGACTCTTCCAAAGGACAGAATGTTCAGAAATCACATTATCATTACACATTAAGTATACTATTATATGTCGAAAAATTCTATGATAAATCTGATAGTCCCCTACATAAAATGGTTTGATCTGTGATTTTTTTTTTTCACTTTGCAATGGTGTGAAAGCACTAAATGCATTCAGTTAGAAACCATGCTTCAAACTTTAAAGTTTGATGTTTCCCTGGACTAGCAACAATACTCTCTACAGACTTGGAAGCAACCCACAGCTCCCAGGCCACCTAGTATCACAACAGTAAACAACCAATACTCTCCAGTGTAGTGTTGCTAGGCTATGGATCTTTGTTAAGTTAGGTGCATTTAATTCATTTTTCAACTTGTGGTATTTTGAGCTTACAATGAGTTTATCAGGATGTAACCACACCATAAGTCAAGGAGCACTTGTATTTCATATTAGATTCCTAGAATGTATATGTAATAGAGGATATCAAAGTTTAAGAGAAAAAAAATGGTGTAAGTAAAAAATCTTAAAAATCAGCTAAACAGGGAGTGAGTGCACGCCTATAATCTCAGTCACTTGGGAGGACTACAATTTCAGAGGACTGAAGTCTCAGAGGTGGGAGGACTGCAAGTTCAAAGTCAGCTTCAGCAATTTAGTGAGACCCCGTACAAAAGAATTAAGGGTGTGGTTCAATGGTAGAGTACCCCTGGGTTCAATCTCCAGTACCACCAAAAAAATACAATCAAGAAAATTATATTCAACAACTTTCATTTTTTCCCTGCAAACTAGAAAATGCCCATCATTATCACTGGACATGATCAGAATATGCAGGCACAATTTACTACAACGAGTAGCTGGTACTTATGTGCACACATTCTGTGCCCCTTCAGCGGAACATAGTCCTGAAATATTTCTATTTCTAATCCATCTGCACTGTGTAATTCAGGTTCCAAAGCCTGAAGAATAGTCATCAGTCATTTTTGTTGTTGTTGTTTTGGTTTGGTACCAGGGATTAAACCCAGGAGTACTTAAAAACTGAGCCACATCCTCCTAAATCTCTGGGATACAGGTGTGCACTACACACCCAGCTTGTTTTATTTTGGGGGTGCTAGGGATCAAACTCAGGGCCTTGCATGGACCTCAGTCTTTAAGAGAATTCTTAGGTTCAACCTATACTAATACCAAAAAAAAAAAAAAAAAAAAAGCGAGGAAAAGAGAATTCTTGGTTTTCTCTCAACCTCTCCTACTCACTCCCTTGCCTCCAAGCACAATGAAAAAAGGCTACACTTTTTTTTTTTTTTTAAACAACCATGCATGCCACTCATATGATGGTGGATCAGTCTGGAATATTCTCATGATCCCTATTCCTTGGGTAAGGGAATTCCTACTCCCTCAAGATTCAACCACATTCATCTAAGCAGTCCACATCAGATAGCTGTTATAGCACTAATGAATCAGAGCCTACTTACAGAACACAAAAGATAGGAAGTTACTTGAGGAACACACATCTCACTTCATTTTCAAATTCCAAAACCTGGGGGCTGGAGAGGTGGCTCAGTGGTAGAAGGCTTGCCTGGCATGCTTGAGAAACTGGTTTAGAATCCCAGCACCACATATGCAACTAAGCATCAGGAAAAAAAATGATGAAAAAATAAACTGACTCTCTCTCCCCGCTGCTTAAAAAAAGTTCCAAACCTGGTAAATAATAGATATTTCATTAAAATGTGCTACAGTAAAGTAAGACCTATCATTAGACACTGAGCTAAATAGTTAATGTACTTTCTTTCACTTAATCCAGAAAACAACCTCAGTGATTATCATTTCACAGATGAGGAAATCAGCAAAAACTGGACAAATAAAGGAAATATCCTATAAAGTGCAGATAAATAAGGAAACATTGACTGTTGCCAGTTTCCAAAGTTATGTGGATACAAAATTTACAAAATAAATAACAAAACTTTCTTGAAGTTTTCATACAAGTCACGCAAGTCTTTCTGTGTTTCTAAAAGGTTATCAGGTCATTATTTCAGATAGTTAATTTATATTTGAGGCATATCAAAACTGTTACTTGGTTGACTTCAATTTCAAATATCATCAAAAGTAAGACCTTATTGTAATAGTTTAAATCCCTCAAAATTTACCCAAGTAGATTTTCTTTTTTGTAAGTCTACAGTAAAAAAAAAATTTTTTTTTAAAGAAACAGTTTCTTATGAAGAAAAGAATATTTTATTTCAAGAACTGAGCTTTAGGGGCTAGAGCAGCAGCTCAGTGGTTACGGAGCTTGCCTGGCATGGGAGGACGCAGGTTCGAACCCTAGCACCACATACACAACAAAGTATCAAAGCAACAAAAGCCACAAGAAAAACTAAATAAAATTGATTCTCTCTCTGTGTGTCCCTCCTCTCTTTCAAAAAAAAAAAAAAAAAAGAACTGAGCTTTCGCCATGCACGGTGGTGCCCACCTATACTCCCATCTATTTGGGAAGCTGAGGTAGAAGGACCACAAGTTTGAGGCCAGTCTCAGCAACTTAGGGAGACCTTGTCTAAAAATAAACAAAATTAAAGGACCAGGGCTGTAACTCACTGGTACAGCATCCCCGGGTTCAATTCCCACTAGAGGGTGGGGGACGGGGGCTAAAGGGGGACACTAAGCTAGGCAGTTACAGTGTATCCTCCCTTGCTTATTAAACAGTAAGATCATTAATAAAATGATAGTGAAAGCAGGTTATAACTGGTTTTGTTTTCATCAGGCAAAATGTTGGAAACAAGGCAGTTCTCCTCCTGTTTTAACTATTCTGTGAACTCCTAAGAACCACAATGAAACCATTTTCTACATAGAGTACTGCAGCTAGACTCATTTTGATCCTCAGCCAAGGTATGCGAAGCTAATTATGGAACTGTTAATTAGGAAATGTTTAAGAGGTTATTCAAAGACTTTCAAGCTTTCACCAATATTGCAAATGAATGTTACTAATTCTTGCCACAAGTTTAAGTCCTCACTTGTTCAAAGTCACATGCTAATGTGGTTTAAAATTAATATTTTAGTTATAAATGTATAATTTTTACCCAACAAATTCACATATCATTTCTATGAAATTTAAATGATGGTAGCCAATCATTTCTTTGGGAGATATGCTTTTCAAACTGTATAAAGTTTAGTTGTTGTATGAGCAAAAACTAGTTAAGAAATAAATATCATTACTAGAACCCAAAACCAAGTTAACATAATCAAAGTACAAGCTATCAAATGAAAATGAGCCCACTCATAAACAATGGTAAAAAGAAAATCAAATAGAAAATTTACCTGAAATAGATACAATTCTTCCTCTAGATTTGAAAGCTAAATATTTGTCAGAGATATTCTTTTGTATAAATTCTCATAATTTAAAGTTCTCTATGCTAAAGGTGTTTTCTTTCAGCCCTCTCATTATGAATCACGATGAATTCTACTGACTTGCTTTGCAAAAAATTAAACCCAATGCTCTCCTAGGAACTCTTGGCTGACATATTCATAACTTAGCAACTAAATCAAAAGGTGCAAGAACCCAAAAAATTTTCAATAGTGAAAGGCAAAACAAATTATTAACTAGGAGATAGGGTGAGAGTTATTTTATACATACCCCTTCTAAAAGTAACTTTTACAACTAACTAAAAACACATTAGACTAGGTCTTTAAAGTAGAGGAAACAATTTTGTAATAGACGTTTCACCTCAAAAACTAAAAATATTAAGTATTTAAACACTCCACGGAAGCAATTTCAAAGGGCCTGAACTCAACAAGTTAATAAAATAGTTTAGAAAATCACTTTATTGTATAAAGCCTCAGGGGCTAAAGCTGCTAGTAATTTATTTACGTCTTTTAGTTCATTAAATTGCTTTGGTGACCACAATTCTCATTTAAGTGATTAAAGACACAAACCCAAATAGTAGAATAAAGCAATTACTTAAGTAAGAATCCTATTTTGCAACAGAGATACATTTTAAAATATCAATAGAATGTTTATTGCTCATTATTTTCAAGAGCCTATGTTGTCTTAGAACACAGCACCCCATTGACTAGAATTCAGCCACATTTCCAAACACACAGTATGGGACAAACACTGGATTAAAGACAGCTTTCTTCCTCCTCTCAGAATATCAGGTGAAACGGTGGCCGCTTCTTGAATCTGAATCCATGATTTGACTAAAAATTTAGATGACAATTTTTTTTCCCATTTTTCTCCTTACCATTCCCCTTTCCCAGTGACATGCCTAAATAGACTAGGTTCACATTTTCCAGGTGGACATGAAATGCTCTTAATTCAAAGTTCCTGAAACTCTCCCCATCCTAGATTCTCCGCTAGCCAACTTCTTAGGTTACACAAAAGACATCAATTTTACTTCCAGGCAACTGATTGACCTAAACACAAAACTATATCTTCATAGTGGAAAAAGAACTAGGCTGACCTGATTTTTAAAAAAAGAAAAAGAAATTGAATTTAACCAAAAAATATATTTTCTTTATTCTTTTCTTTTTAATCACCTTTCTTTCTCCTATGAGAAACACACAAACTCCTTTATCAAGTATAGCCTCAGAAACAGAAGGAAACTCCACAGCAAAACTTTGCTAGTTCAAGTCGTTCAAGCTTATTTAACAAAGGAATGAAGGTACTTTCAGAAAAAACTTCTTGTGTTAACAAGCACAGCATTTCTTTTTGTACGTTAGTTTAGGGTTTGTTCGTTTGTTTTTTGCGATACTGGGGACCAAACCCAGAGGTGCTTTACCACTGTGCCACAACCCCCGGCCCTTTGAACTTTTATTCTGAGACAGGGTCTTGGTAAATTGCTGAGACTAGATTCAACCTTGCCATCTTCCTGCCTCAGCCTCCAGAGTAGCTGGGCATGCACCACCACTCCAGGCAGCATTTCTTTTCTAACTTATATTTCAAATTTTTAAAAGATAAATTATTTCTGATAAGTCAGGAAAAGATGGAAAAACGTTCACATCTCAAGCTCCTTTCTCTTGAAAAAAATAAATGAGCTGGAGCAGTGGCTCAGCGCTTCCAGCGCTTGCCTGGCATATGTGAGGATGTGGGTTTGAACCCCAGCACAACAAAAGCCACATGAAAAACTAAATAAAATTCTTCCTCTCACTGTTCCTCTCTCTTGAGAAGAAAGAAAGAAAGAAAAGAAAAGAAAAATAAACAAACATGCGAATTTGTAATAGCAAAAACCAAATGAACATCAAAGTTAATGGGACTGACACTTAAGAATGTTCAAAATATTTGATAAGTTTTTCTGCGTTTACCTTTTCTGTGAAGGTTAGATGGGAGGGGGTGGGCCACTTTCAGATTGTCAATGGAGCTTTTATGGTGTGGTATTAGTAGTAACTGGCCCACTTACTTCTGACTCTAGCCAAGTTCTGTGCTGGGTCAGTTTTTACTCCATTCTACACAACTGGCAGGGGAACAGGAAAGTTTAACAGTTCATTTACTTGGCACAATCCACAGGCTGTCACAGTGGAGGTTTTGTCTCTTCCAGTCTTGTTTTGTGATCCATCCCACCACCTGATAGTAGGTTTCAGTCATTGTTATTTGTATAACTAATCAACGAAAGGCACCACTTCCCCCATCTCTAATTTCCACTACAAGGCTCTGACATCATTTCTGACCAATGCAGCTAGGTTCTAATATTCTCAGCATGTGTGATTTCACTTAGCATTTCAAAACATTATTCTTGAAAGGAACTGAAATATGTCATTGAAATTTGCTTTCCTTCCCACTGAGACTGGGAATGTGCATTTTCAGATGCAGAAGACATTGATGCAGCCGACAATTTTAAAACAAATACTAGTTGAAGAAGGCACTTGTGATACAGTGCAACACCAAGATCAAAAGCAGGACATTCCTCATTCATAACAGAAACAGCCTTTGAGAAAAGGAACTTTCTGGAGACGCTAAAATAAGTTTCCTTGTAAAATTATGGCCCATCTTCCACAGGTTTGGTAAATATGTGAAATCTATCCATGAACCCCCAGATGTGACAGCTCCATTAGGGAAAATGAAAAATCAAAACGGAACCAGGTGCCATTCTTGGGGCTTGTCCAAAAGCAGTGAATGGAAGATGCTATTTTATTCTGTTCTCCCCACATTAAATAATAATCAATGTCAGAAAACAAGAGCATTTGGATTTGGACAGATGTCATCCAACATCTAACATGCAAAGTATGTTAGAAGCATTAGATCCTAAATGTGTCTGATGGCCCCAAGGATCAAGAAAGCTTATTTGCCTTAAGAAGGCTGGCAACAGGATCCCCTGAAGTCACCAACCCAACGCTTAGGAACATACGTCATTATCCACTCAGCAACTAAAAGCTAAGAAAATCAAACCACCAAGTCTTTATAAAATTTCCTCCTCTCTAGTCCAACTTGAGATGACCAAATCCAACCCCATTACCATCCCTCCACTTGAAGGAAGAGAAAAAGAATCCTGAAAGTAAACAAATGTATGAAGGTTAACAAACCTGTCTAATTTTGACAATGTTGTGCAACAACAAAATAATCCGCAGGGTGCCCTTCCAGGGGGTGTTTTTCAATGTGCCTGCTCTGCAGTTAGGTCTGCAATTGAAACTAAAAACATGAGACTGACTATTCAACTCTTTATTTTCCCTTCAATGGAAAGCAGCATCTCTTTTTCCAAAAAGTAAATAATACACAAAACTCTCAAGGTTCTACTTTTGAAGCTTGGCATGGACTTGTCTTTCACAGAACCATGCAAGTTACCTCCTATACCCACATTAGCAAACACCACTGAACTCCAAAGGTAGTAGAGCCACATGAAATCAGGGTGGCAAGAGTATCTCTGGCAAAGGGGAGGTAAGACCCACCCTCTGAGACTTTGAGGTCCCCCGAGTGATGCTGGGGAGAGAAAACTAACCAGAGAATGCACACACGCAAAAACACACAAACCCCGCTCCCGCTGGGCAATCGCAGGGAGGTCAGCAGTGAGAAGTATAAAGAATAGCAGAGAGAGGGAATAAACCCAGGACGTCCTGGGGCGGGGGAGACACTCGGAGGTGGAAAGGCATTGGAAGTCCTGATGGGAGAAGTGGGGTGCTCGGGGGAAACTGTACCAGGACAGAGGTGGAGGGGGACAAGACAACCTGACACGCATAAATCCCGCCAAGTATAGGCGCACGGTGGCAGCGGGTCTCACCTGGGGGGTCCTCTCGGCGGGATTCTTCATCACCGCTTGGCGGAAGCTGTTATCCACGTAGGACGCCATCTCCCCGCGCGGGCCGGGCCGGGGCCGCTCAGCACCCTCGCTGGCCTCCTCCCGGCCCAGAGCCGCCGCCGCCCTGCGCGGCCCGCCCCGGGCTAATAAGCCAAACCGCGGCGGCTGCGCGGGTCGCGGGGGCGACTTGGCCAGGCCCGGAGCGCGGGACAGATGCGCTGGGCACCCGCGACTCTCCGCTCCGAAACCCGCGGTCTAGCGGGAGGGTCCTAGCGGCCGAGGGAGGTCCCCTTCCTCCTCCTCGCCGCTCGGCTGAGTACGCTCCCAGACGCGCCCGGCTCCCTCCGGGCCCTGGCTCGACACGCCTCCCCAGGCTCCGCTGGGGGGACACTGGCGGCTCCTCCTGGCCCCAGCGGGCCCGAGTTATTTTTAGGGAGGTACGAGTGGCAGTGGCGAGGGGGAGGGCTGCAAGCAGGCGGAGCCTCCTCTCCCCCTGCGCGAGGGTCGTCCCCTCCTCTCAGGGGCTCGCGCCGCCGCCCAGGGGTCCTCGCGAAGCACTCCGATCTCCCTTGCCCCCAGTCCTCAGGCACTTGGGCACCGCGGGTCGGCAAGACAGACCGAGTGGGTCTGGCTCAGGTCCGGGAGCCGCGAAGCCCGCTCGCCTCGGCCGCCGTCGCCGCCGCTCCTGGGCTCCGTCTACTGGGCTCGGCCGTCCCTCCCGACTGCTGCTGCATCCCCTCGCGCCGCCCTGCCGCCGCCGCCACCACCGCCTCCACTGCTCCGGCCGCCGCCGTGGGCCCCGCCGTCGCCTACCCCCATCGGCGCGCGCGGATCGGAGCTGCCCGGGCGCCGCCGCGGCCAGAGCCCCGGCCGGGCTGCAGCCTCCGGGTCGCCCTCGGCAACTTTGTTCTTCTTCTGCGCTGGGTGAAGCAGGGAAAAGGGGCCGCGGTCAGCCCGGGTCCGGACTCCCGGCGGCGGGAGGGCGTCCGAGGGCCGATTCGAGCGCCGCGCACAGCCCCCTTGGAGAGTGTGTTTGGGAAGCAGCGATTCCCCTCCTCTTCCTCCGCCTCTTCCTCCTCCTGCGCCTTCCCGGGCCGCCCGAGCCGCTCCTCAGGGAGGAAGCGGCCTCCGGGTCTTGTTGCTTTGTGCTGCAACCATGGTGAGCAGTGAATGACAAGGCACGGGCCAGTCGACGGCCGCCGCATCATCGGGAGGCGGGCGGCCCTGTCGCGCCGGTCCCGCCCCGTCGCGCGCTCCGCGCCCGCCTGTCGGCCGCGCCCTCGCTGGGGAGCTGCACCTTGGGCTGCAACCAGGTGACACCAGCGCTGGGGCCGCGAGGGGACTGCAGCGACCTGAGCTGATCTGGCCTAATTTCGGCATTGCTTGGCCCTATGGAGGCCCCACAAGTCCTGGTGACAGATGAGAGTGCAAGACGTGTCTCTCCCAACCTCCCCCTACCCCAAAACGCTGCGCCCGTCTACCCACCCACGGCACAGAGTACTGGGACACCCAGCAGCGTGGGGTCGCCTCTCCTAGATTGCCCTGGCGCGAACTGCCACCGAGCTGACTGAAAGTTGACCCAGAGCAGAAGTCCAGCCCGCATTGTTTTAGAACCAGGGGTTGACTCCGAGTTGCTTCGGAGGCGATAGCTATTCTTATAATTTTGCTTCTTTGCAATTTTCTTCAGGTAAAGCGTTCGTGTCCAGTCTTTTGTGCTCACTCAGACTCCTTCAGACACATGATTATAAAATTAAGCAGATGGGAATGTGCGAATTTCGACAACAGACCCAATACCACCCCCAGACACACAAACATGCCAGATTTAATGGTGATCCATTGTTAGAGACCAGGACATCAAGTTCCGTGACATAATCAGAAACATTTATTGCTACTAATAATAATCAGGCTTTGCCTTGGGCAAAGCAAAGCACCTTCTCGGGATCCCAGGTTTTCATCCCCACTCAATGCAGAGAGCGTAGTGCAATCTCTTAAGATGTTGGCACTCCTGCTGTATCATTTCTCCCACATTCACTAGGCTTGAGCTGTGTGATGTCAGTCCAAATGCAGATATGTCACTAGCCAAGCATGGGGAACCACACTGCTGTTCTGGTCCCAGCCTTTCATTTTTGTTTAGCTCTGTGTCAAGTTCATGTTTTGATGCCTGTGTAACCATTACTACATTTATTTATTAGCGTTGAGCTTTTTAAAAATTTTTTGAACATGCTTCTTCAACATCTAGTTTTTTTCCCTCCAAAGCACATTTTATTCATTTATTGAGGAATTGTTATACAATCATAGATGCATATAAGGTAACCGATGTATTTGAATCTAAACTAGAGTCACTCCTACATCACCCACCCACTCCCAGTCTCTTGATTCTCCCCCTACAACACACACACACAAGATTATGAATTTTCCAGGATTAAATGATTGCATAAGTATTATTTGGCTTGGGGGAGGGGATAAAGAGTATGCAAGGTGTTGATTGTCTCCCTAGAACCCTCCCCTTCATCCTCTCCTCCCCTCTTCCCCCTCCCCCAACACATATTTATGGTTCCTCTAGATTATGTGTTGCTATGCCTTTGCTGCGTCTAATACAAGAGCTTGACTACCTTTCACCAGAGCCTGGGTTTTGCTCTAGCCTCCACAAATAAAGGAAAACATTTTTCCTTTGAGTCTCTGGGTTTGGCTAATTTTGCTCAGCATGATATCCTCCATTGCCATTCATTTACCTTCAAAAGCTGCAATATCTTGTTTCTAATAGCTGAGAAGAATTCAAATTATATATATATATATATATATATATATATCAGAGCTTTTGGATCCATTCATCCAGTGAAGGGCATCTGGATTGATTCCATAATTTAGTTATTGTAAATTGAGCTGCTATGAACATTGATTTTTGTTGTGTCATTGTAATGTGCTGATTCAAACTCCTCTGGAAAAACACCCAGAAGAGGGACTGTGGATCCATCCCCAATTTTTGAGGATTCTCTACACTGCTTTCAAGAGCAGCTGGACAACATCTAGTTTATTTTAAACTCTTGGAATAGGTTTTCAGCTAACATTTGGTACCCTTAAGTCATGTGTGTGGCACTCACATTGCATGGCTTCTTAGGACAAGGGTCTGTCTGTGCCAAACTTTGGGAAAACAAATCTAAGTTACGAAGAATATCTATAGGTCCAGGTATGTTACTTTTGCTGAAAATACTTCCTAATATTTCTTATCTTAGTTGAGCATCAACATCAAATTCTCTATAACCAAGACCACCTTGAAAACAAGGAACTTAAGTGCCATTACAACGCCATAAAAGGGGGGGGGGGATATTCAAATCCAATGAAGTGAAAAAATATACCTACCTGACTTCTCTACCTGCGTCTAACAGACACCTCAAAATCATCACGTATAAAACAGATTCCATTTCTCCTGCGCCAAACACATTCCAGCTGCCACTTTTACTATCAAGTAATACCATCTACACCATTGCCATCACACATCTTCCTTTTATGCACTAAAAAAGGTCAGTAAAACCTGCCAGCTCAAATTTAAATTACTATATCTACTCTTTTTTTTTTTTCAGGGCTGAGGATCGAACTCGGGGCCTTGCACGTGCTAGGCAAGCGCTCTGCCATTGAACTAAATCCCCAGCCCCAACTATATCTACTCTTATCTCTGTCTACTACCTCTGCTGCTGTAGACCTGGTCCAAACCAACATCATTGATTGCCTGCACTTTGCAGTAACCACCTACCTGGTCCTCCTTTTTCGTCCCTTGTCTCCAACAGTACTCTTCCTTTCTTTCTTTTATCTTTTTGTTGTTTATTTGTTTTGTTTAGTACTAGGGATTGAACCCAGAGGCACTTAACCACTGAACCACATCCCCAGCACTTTTTATATTTTATTATGAGACAAGGTCTCACTAAATTGCTTAGGGCATCACTAAGTTGCTGAGGCTGACTTTGAACCTGAGATCCTCTTGCCTCATTTCCCAAGCTGTTGGGATTACAGGCGTGTTCCTGGCCAATAGTCCGTTTTCACCACCTCAGCCAAAGTGAACCTTTCCACTCCACTCAAGTCACTTTTCTGCTTAGCTCCTCACGTTACTCAATTGTAAAAGCCAAAGTCCTTACCAGGGTCTGAATGACCTTTGGAACAGTAAGCAAATTATAGTCAAGTGGCCTTTTCCACTTTTCCATCTGGTGTTCCTTCTACTACTGGATTCTCTCTCATCCCCCCACCCCACCCTTGCCCACCAAAAAGAGAAAAAGAAGGAAAAGAAATACACACAGGACAGAAGCCAAAAAAGAAAATGTCCCTCCTCACCTCCATCACATCTTTACTCAAATTTCATCTT
This sequence comes from Aplodontia rufa, assembly GCA_004027875.1. NCBI lineage: Eukaryota > Metazoa > Chordata > Mammalia > Rodentia > Aplodontiidae > Aplodontia > Aplodontia rufa. The sequence goes on from PVKS010008078.1 coordinate 50,719, forward strand.
CCCCATGACTCCACACACCCTGGCTTTAATTTACCACCATCTAACATTGTATGTATCTGTTTATTTTTTTTGTTAGTCTCCCTCCACTGTTACGTAAGCTTCTAACGTCAATGATTTTTTTTCCTTTGTTGACTGGTATATCTCTAATACATAAATAGGCATTCAACAAAAATGTATTGAATGCATAAAGGAGTTAGTAGCTGTCATGTTACCTTGTATCAGATACACTATATCACTTGTGTCTCTGGTAGGGGAGAAGCTGGAAGAGGAAACTTAACCTAAGTCTGTTTTCTGTCCTTCAGAAAGTGAACAAAAACTGCATACCCTAAAGATTTGTGAAGATCAAATATAATACATGCAAAGTGTCTTGTGTAGGGTTTGCACCACAGTATATACTCAACCGATGGTAGTTTTTTGTTTTTTGTTTTTTTAAGAGAGAGGGACAGTGAGAGACACAGAGAAAGAAACAACTTTATTTAGTTTTTCACATGGCCTTAGTTGCTGCAACACTCAATTGTGTACGTGGTGCTGGGGTTTGAACCCGGGTCCTCGTGCTTGCCAGGCAAGCGCCGAAACCGCTGAGCCACCGTTCCAGCCCCGATGGTAGTTATTTTTAAGATCATTCTCATCCCCACCCTTTGAGGTTAGTGGGACAGTTATTATCACCCTGTTTACAGATGAGGAAACTGACAATAAAATAGGTTATGTGCCTTGTCCTAGTTCCAGGCCTGCTTTTTAACTTTGGAAATGTCTGGAGCAAACTAACAAATGGAAATTCATATACTCTATTATAAATACTAAGGGCTGCAATTTAACTAGGTTAGTACTGCTGCAGGACATGTTGGCTTCTGGCCTGTAACTTGCATCCTCTTTTCTTCCTGTCTCAGCTACATCACATCCCAAAAAAGGCTCAGAAAGAACAACACAGCCTGTGCATCTAAACTACACCACACCCCCTCACAAAAGCCACCCCTTGGTAATTCTTCAGGCCAAATTGCAGCCTCATCAGGTGAGGCCTGAAAGTTTCAGGATAGGAAGGTGCTCAGAAGGTATAGAATCTCCTGCATCACTGGGAGGGGTGAAGCTAGAAGAGGACTCTCCAAAGTATGAGCATGAGCAGGAACCCTTTCAGCCAGATCTCAGACAGAAAACTGTGAATCCTAATTGCAAACCCAACTCCTTTTTTCCGAGTGCTCTGCTGTGATACTGAATTGCACCAGTGACCTCAGGTAAGGCATAATAGTATGTCTTATCCACCAACAAAAAGACTAACTCACTGTCCACTTCCAAGCTATTATTTAAATTCAATTAAACCTAGTTTTCCCACTATTTATAATCTACTCATGTCAACAATGCTATCACCACTCAGAATTGAAGACACCTGATTCTTTGCACACATTGCTGTTTAATCAACATTTGAGCACCAACAGTGTACTGGGTAGAACAGGGAAGACACAGAATTAGACACAGATTTGACAATCTGTCAGCTGTTCTAAACCAAACTGTCAACAAGTCTTAATCAAAGTAAGCCATCTATTATGCTGCCTCAGAAAGGGAAATATAAAAATAAAGGTTTTTTTTTTTTTTTTGTTCTTTATTCATCCAGTTATCTAGGAAATCATTCGGGTATAGGTAAAGAGATAAACCACTGAGTTTTAGATCCAGAAATACATTTCAAGTTCTGGCCTTAAAAATATTCTACTTGTAACTTTAAAGGGTTTGAATTTTCCAACTGCAAAATCTAACACATCCCTAAATATATAATGTAGGTTAGGTTTTCAGTCATTTTTTATTAGTAAAAAAGACATCTGAGTCTAGCTACAACATAAGATTAGGGAAAGATGATAGATAGATGATAGATGATAGATGATAGGTAGATAGATAGATAGATAGATAGATAGATAAATTCATTTTACTAATGAACACCTTGAGTGCTTACTGGTCAGTCAATCAATAAATGTTTATTGTGTGCTTACAAGGTACTAATCTGAATGCTTGGAATACCAGTGGTGAATAAGACAAAGCTGGTCCCTTTCCTGGTCAAGTGGGAGCTTATACCATGTGCCAAACACTGGTTAATATTACTCATCTAGGGGCTGGAGCAGTGGCTCAGCAGTTACAGCGCTTGCACTGCACACATGAGTACGAAAGTTCAAACCCCAGCACCACATACACAACGAAGTCTCGGAGCAGTGAAGGTCACATGAAAAACTAAATAAAATTGATTTTCTCTCTCTCTCTCTTTCTCTCTCTTTAAAATATATCATCTCAAAAAAAAAAATAAAAAAAAATATATCATCTCTCCTAGGAGGAGGGTGAGGGTGATATACAAAAGATCCAGGAGGCTGCCCTATTCAGCTAACAGAGCTTCCCCTAGTTACCACTTTCTTTGGTGGTGCTGTCCCAAAGCAAGGTTTCCTGCTGAGAGACTCAGTTCTTTCTCTAAAAGGCATTCCTCACAAGCTTTGCTTTCCTCTCCACCAGAAACATTTTTTAAGCATTGTTTTTCAGGTTCTTTTACCCTTGGAGTCAAGTCGGTAAGATTTTCAGGATGAGTGGAAGGCTGTAGTTCAGATCCTGTCTCATTCTCAGTGAGCATGCTCCACTAGGAAATCTGGATTTACCTGCAAATAACATTCCAGAGAGTCCCTACGGGGAGTATGGTTACAGACATCCAGGGAAAGATACAATGTGGCCAGACCAGAGCTCTTGAAACAAGTTAGATGAAGTGTATCAAAAATAATTTAGAATCTGAATCTGAAGTTTGATTATATAGGTATCCCAATCCTTCAGAGTTGTGGATGCTCCCATATGGGTAAGAACTACACTCATGTAGTAGATTCTTAGGCCTTTTGGAACTGATTCTAGAAAAAGAAAAACACTTTCCCCTGATTTAGTAAAGTTATTACCTTGGATCTGCCCTAGACATAAAATTAAATAAATATACAAAATCAAATAATACACAAATATAACACAACTGTTTTATTCAGTTTCACTATTTTATCCCTCACACTGACATAACTATTTTCCTTCACCAATTGTTTGCATTTGAAATATTAGGTCAGTGGAAGGGACGCTCCTTTATTTTCCTTATTGTGAGAAAGCTAGTGTTGATATTTCTGAAAGGAAATGCATTGCTAAATTTTAGGTCCACCACAACTGCTTCTATTGTTGCTCAAGTGTTTGGCATTTGTTTTTATAAACTGCCTCATGAAACTGTGGTCTAAAATTAGTCTGCCAATTTCAAGGGAACCTGTAAAGGGGTTTAGTAAGATGTACAAACTAAAGTCTCTTTAAGCCTGAAAACAAGTTAAGGGCCTCATGTTAAAACCTCACAATATAAATGCCACTACACAGTCGGTAAGAGTACTCAATGCATAGATTTTTAAGGCCCATACTGGATCACTTGAATACCCAATTTAGCAATAACAATTAAAATAAAAATTTAAAAACTGCTTCCATTTCAAGCATGCAAAGTTAACCTAGTGAGATAGATCTGTCATTATATAAGATCATTATATAAGATCATATTTGGGCTCCTCCAGATATGTGAAGGTGACCATACACACTGAAATTACTTCCCCAGGCAAACTGGTATGCAGTGCAATAATCTGTAAAAGATCAGCTGCAATTATTGCCAGCTCTTGCCTCCAGGTGGTTTTCAAGGGTAAATTCAAGTGCACATTTAATGCAACTGTCTACCACAAAAGGGTTAAAATCAGACGAGGTCATTTGAACAAATAACAATGACCACAAAAATCAGTATTCTTGACCAACTATGATTTCTTTTAAATGCCAATACTAATAATCATTTTGATGTCATGATTATTTAATATTTGTCAAACCCAAGACTACAGATAGGCAAGATATATACATAAACGAAGTGAAATACCTATGCATTGAGTTTACAAATCTAAATTAGGTGAAGGAAGTGAAGGACAAACAAGGGCATGGGAAACAAGCACTGAAGGCTTTCTTAGAGAAGGAGGCTATTTTGTTTGTATTGTTATTTTAACTTTTCTATCAGAAGGTCCATTATATTGCCACACAAAAATTTACAGGAGTCAAGCAAAAGGAGAAAAGAACATTGCCTTTTGGGGAGCTGAAAGAGGAAGACTTAAATATGACAAGGCAGAGTGTATGAGTTAGATCCATCAGGGAGGAAAACACAAGTAAATGACAAAAAGAGTAGAACTTTGAACTTTGGATGAGTCACAATACAGGAAAACCAAGATAATCATGAGACGTGGCTAAGAGGAAAAACTGTCCAAGGCTTGAGATGTAATCACAATCGGTCCTGGCAATCTCCAGTAGTTTTTATATACTAGCATTTTACTTATCACATAAAATAAGTATTACCAGAGATGAATGCTGGTAGGACATTTAAAGCAGAGTTTAGTTTCACCTTATGTTTATCTCACCCGAAAGGAATGAGCTTTTGCCGTCATTGCTTGTATGTAAGAATCCAGAGATAATTAAGCCATGTTACAGACCAATAAAAACTCACAGTACTCCACCCATCTGTGAGATGCCTCACAGCCAGGTCTGTTGACACAAAAGAAATAGCGCTGAAGTGATTGAAATAACAGAATTTTATCCATTGCTACTTGGGGGAAAAACACAATCTGTACTCTCAGTGCAGTCCATATACTCAGCTTTAAACAAGCATAGCTGAATATATAAGTGGTACAGTGGAAAAACCTTGGAAACGGATGCCACACCGTAGAGAATTTGAAAACCTGCTATGATACACATCAGCTCTGTGACCTTGAGTAAAGAAAGTAACCTCAAAGAGCCGTAATTTCATCTGTGTTGAAGGTGGTTAGTCATGTCTTTCTTGCTAGATTAATATGTCAATGACTCAAAACAGGATCAATAAGAGTAAATACTCTTTCTCATTTCTCCATTCTCCCTAAAAGGAATTGCATTAGTCATGGAGGTCCTTCAGTTTTCTAGGAAAGATTTTTGGTTAAAAATATATGAGCCTACTATAATCCCAGCAACTCAGGAGGCTGAGACCAGAGAATGGCAAATTTGAGGGTGAACTGAGCAACTTAGTGAGACCCTGTCTCAAAAATCTAAAAATGTTTGGGGTTGGGGACTTAGCTCAGTGGCAGAGCACTTGCCTAGCAGGTGCAAGGTCCCGAGTTGGGTCCTCAGCCCTAAAAAAATAAATAAATAAATAAATTTTAAAAATCTAAAAATGTAAAAACGGCTGGGGATAAAGCTCAGTGGTAGAGTGTTGCTGGGTTCAGCAGACATTACAAAAAAAAAAAAAAATCAACCCAGCTTTATAGAATTTTAAACTTAGAGAACCAGAGTGAGCTTCAATTAATTTATTGTTAAAAAAAACTCAGCTGTAAATAATTTTCCATTGGGTCAGTGGTTCCTTGCTGGAGATGATTGGCATATTCACAATGGGAAGAGTGCTAGGACCACCAGCCAAAACTGTCAGTCTTCAAAAAGCCGCCAATGTTCCACCGAGCTGAATAGGAGCTATGTATCAGACTCACCATATCTGGAGTATGAAAGCATCTCTGCCTTAATTGAATAAGTGAAAAATTAGAATTTACTCTTATAAATATTTAACCTATTAACAGGTTATGTCCATTTCTTAAAGTAATATATACATAACATAAATTTATTTGTGTTATTGTCTCATTTTTTAAACATCAGAATTACTGATGTCAAATTATTAATATGCATAAATCTATGCATAGCACTCTGAAGACTAAATCTAGAAAACTTTATAATAAAAGCAAGTAAATTAAAGACCAAATTTAATTATGGTCAAAGATAATATTCACAGTAAAATATTTGTGACATTTATAATTTGGAAATTTTTTTAACCCAAAGGAACTCAATGAATGAACCACATCGCTGGCCCTTTTTATTTTACTTATTTATTTATTTATTACTTTTTTTACTTTTTAATTTTTTTTTTTTATTTTTGACACAGGGCCTTGTTAGGTTGCTGATAGCCTCACTAAGTTGCTGAGGCTGGCTTTGAACTTGTGATCCTCCTGCCTCAGCCTCCAAAGCTGCTGGGATTAGAAGTGTACACCACTGCACCCAGCTACAGTTCACAAATTTTCAGATATTGTAAAACCAAAGCAATCTGCGACACATCCTGACCAACCATGGACCAAAGAAAGACACTTCAGGAGGCTTCAATTCACTCCACCCAAAGTTAAATATAGTGTTACAATTTGAGTAACCAAATAGAATTAGTTCAAATTACCTGTAGCATTTCTTTCACACAGGGATCTTTAGGATGATTTAAAAACCACTTTTGAGACACACTTTATATATAGTCTGCCATCAAGGACCTGTGAACACAACAGCACTTCAGAATATCCATAAGGAACAGCAGCAGCAACCCCAGCATTGGGTCCCAGACTATTCACTTTCCCATGATAATACAAGATGTCTTTTGTTTGATTTTGGTACTGGTGATTGAAGCCAGGGGTCCTTTACCCCTGATATACATCCCCAGCCCTTTTTTTTTTTTTTAATTTCTTCATTTCAGATAGGTTCTTGCTAAGTTACTGAGGGCCTCACTAATTTGTTGAGCCTGGTCTTGAACTTGAGATCCTCCTGCCTCTGCCTCCTAAATCACTGAGAATACAGACATGCACCACATTGCCTACCTCACTACAAGACATCGTAAAAGAGTTCAAATATAGCTGCTTTGCCTGATTAGAACATTTATAATCTATGATAATGTTTTCAATGGACTTCTATTCTGATAGCTGCCAATGTTAGTGAGTGGTACCCTTTTGAAAGGGTACGATTTTCCCTTTTCCACCATCAAAAAAAAAAGCACAAAGCAGTGTCCAAACAATTCTGTTGTCACTCCACGAGTTCTGTCCTTCCCCTGAAGTGGGATTCTTATAAAGAATTCTGGGTCCAAGATTGGGTTAGCTTATACAAAGCTGGAGATAGACTGAACCACAGGGTTAAACTCTATGAGCAAGGCTGGGCAACCACTGAGAGTGAGGAGGGATGAGGGGAAAGATATGAGTTCCAACCACTTTTCTTGCTTTCTTCTAGAAAGAAATAATGAGTCCCTGGTGATGTACAGTCACCACTCATAATTCATTTGGGAAATGCTTGAATTCCCATGTCGAAAATCGCTGTAGACATGGTTTCCAAACAAAGAGATTTATTAGGGGATTGCAGATGTTACAGATGCTTTCTTATATGCAGGTCATCTTTGGAAGGTGGCACCAAGATCTCAGCATATATTGTGAAAGAAAAATTATTATAGTCAGTGAATCCCGATTTTTCTCCGGAAATCAGTAATTATTACCAGAAAATGTCAACAGGCTTAAAAACCATGAAGTTTTTCCCAAGCTATTCCTGCAGCAGGCTCCCACCAAGTCATTTACACAGCCAGTAAAAGTGGCTAACAGGCAATGAGTGCTCACTATTTTTTTTAAAGAAAGAGAAACAGTGTGAGAGAGGGAGAATCAATTTTATTTAGTTTTTCATGTGGCTTTTGATGCACACTTCACAGCGTACCTGGTGCTGAAGTTTGAACCCGCATCCTTGCACATGCCAGGCAAGCTCCATAACCACTCCTGCCCAAGTGCCCACTATACTCCAGGTCCTCCAAGTGCACTGTCTTATATAATCTTCCTAAAATTCTGTGAAATGGACATTATTACTTAACACATTTTACGATTAGGAAAACAGAGACTTGCAAGGTCGCAGAGCCAGGATCTAAACATATACTCTTTGTATTGACCTCTTATCACACGATTCTCAGGTATTCCTTGTTTTATTTATTCATTTGTGGTACTGGGGATTGAACCCAGCAGCGTTCTGCCACTGAACTGCATCCCCAGTCCTTTTTATTTTATTGAGACAGGGTCTCACTAAGTTGCCAAGGCTGATCTTGAACTTGTAGTCCTCTTGCCTCAGCCTCCATATTCACTAAGATTACAGGCATATGGCACCAAGACCAGCTTCCTTGACTTATTTTTTAGAACATCAAGTGCCATAATTAACCATTTGTTTGTTGTTAAGGTAACTTTTAATCCTCAGCCCTATTTTCTTCTCCTTTGTGTTCTGCCCATGAGAAATGTGACATTTTCTATGCAATGTGACTATGCCACGCCTAAAGCCCAACCTAAACGCCCCAGATCTCCAGGCTTTTGTATCTTTGTACTGTTCCATAGGACACATTCATATGGAAGTACACAGGCACCTGAAGATCAATATGTCCAACAAAAACAAAACGAAGTAGTTAGGGATAAATCTAACGAGTTATGTGCAAGTTCTGTATGCAGAAGTCTACAAAACCCTGACATAAAAGATAAAAAATGTCTGAGTAAATGGAGAAATATACTACATTCATTGATTGGAAGACTCAATATCATTAAGATGTCAATTTATCCAATTTGCTTTGCCAAATCAATGTAACCCCAGTCAAAATCCCAGCAAATATTTTTTGTAGATATAAACAAACTGATTCTAAAATTTATATGGGTATTGGCATCAAAGCACTTAGCTAGCATGTACAGGGTCTGAAGTTCAATTCCCAGCATTGAAAAACGAGAGAGAGAGAGAGAGAGAGAGAGAGATTTAAATTTCATATGGAAAGGCAAAACACTTCTGATTTTTTTTTTTCTTAAAGAGAGAAGGACAGTGACAGAGAGAGAGAGAGGCAGAATCAATTTTTATTGAGTTTTCCACATGGCTTCCATTGCTCTGAAACTTAGTTGTGTACATGGGTGCTGCGGTTTGAACCCGTGTACTTGCACATGCCGGTGAAGTGCCGTAACCACCGAGCCACCGCTCCAGCCCTTCTGATTTTTTTTTTTTAAGTGTAGTAGATGAATTTTATTTTATAGAAAGTAAAGCATAGGGAGAAGAGCAGACTTCTCCTGGAGTGGGGGAAGGGGACAGAGCCCCTGATTTTTTTTAAAGGAATAAAATTGAAGTTCTTCAAAGATGAAAGATATATATTATCCTGTTTTTAAGATTTACAGTAAAACTACATTCATCAAGACAGTGTGATATTGGGGAAAGAGTGAATTCAAACACCAAAGGAATAGAAAGGCTAGAAGTGGATCCAAAAAAAAAAAAAAAATACAACTGATTTTTGACAAAGGTGCCATGAAATAAAGACAATGTTTTCAACAAAATGGTATTAGAAGGATTTTGACATCCAAATGTAAAATCAACATCTTCAAATTTAGGTCTACATCTTTCTTTCAACTTTCAACTTTAGCTCCATATCTTTCTTTCTCCAAATGTTCCCATATCCTGGGGAATGACACCATCTACTCATTTCCTCAAGCAAAACTAGGAGTCATCTCTGACTCACTTTCAGACCCTGTGTTCAATCAGTTATCATGTTACGGTGAATCACATAGCCAGTCCTCCCCACCACCACTCAGTTGCCCTTGGCCTGGTTCAGATACTCTTTCCTTTGAACCTTGCTTCCTGTCTCCTATCTATCCAAGATGCCTCCTAAGAAGCAGCATGACTAGAAGTATCACAGGGAACCACTGCTTCCCATTTGCCAAATAGTGCTTTCCAACATTTTTTTTTAAGAGAGAGGGACAGTGAGAGAGAGAAAGAGAGAAGCAATTTTTATTTAGTGTTGCTCCCAGAGTTTGTTGTGTACTTGGTGCTGGGGCCTAAATTCGCTTGCCAGGCAAGCACAGTAACCTCTGAGCCACCGCTCCAGCCCCCCCTTTCAACATTCTTTAAAAGAACTTGTTGGCAGGATGGTTTTGACAATGATGATGAAAAGGTGTTTATGTTTTGTCATGTCAAAAGCAGACTCATAAATTGTGTAGGGAATACAGGTAAGAGGTTAAGATTTCCTTATTCTGCCCGGTGCCTCCAGCCCCAGTGCAGACTCCATCCTCTGGCCCTGATCCTTGACTGGCAGCACTCTTGTTAGAATCTGCCTGGACCTTTGCACAGCTGTCATTCTAAAAGGCAAATCTGATCATGTGATTCTAAAACTTAAAAAATTTCAGTGGTTTCCTAACACTTACTCCACTAAAATACAAGCCCCTCTGCACAATATTCAAGAGCCCTACTTGTTCTGTCCCAGCTAGGCCTATCTGATTTTGTCTCTTAGCACTTTCCACCCACATAATTTCTACTCTAATTATTACAAATAATTGGGCCTGTGAGGATTTGCCAAGCTCTCTAATTCCTTAATGCCTTGCATGTGCGCCTCCTGCCTACAATTCACTTTTCTCCTTGGTTCACCTATGAAATCCCCACTCTTTCCAGACCCTTCTAATCAAAAATGTGCAGGAAGGCAGTGTTACATACTGGACAGAGCAAGAGTCTGAGAAACCCAAGTTCCTCCCTAGATTCTATTTTGTCACATACCAGCTGCCTGTCCAGAGGCAAATCACGACCTCCTGTGAGCCTCAGGGCCTCTTTTAAATGGAGGCAATGTTATCTAGATCACATATGGAAAGCACCTAGGCAGGGAGTTTGTGACTATGGCAAAAATGTTCTATCCAGGTAGACTTGTTAGAACTTTATACTCAAGATTTGTAGTGTTGTGCCCTTGGCCCCTTCCTTCCCTACTGGGTAATTTGTACTGGCTTCTGTCAACCTATACTTCCATAAGTGTAACTATATTTAGGATTTGCTTGGTTTATGACTACTGATCTTATTGTTGTTTTTACTCTATTAGTTATTATTGAATCATTATTACCTGATTCTTTACCTACTTCCTCCCACATCAGCTAAATTAGGGCTTCTCGTTCCATGTTCCCCTGGTAACACATTTACCACTACTATAATACTTTTCATATTATATTTTAATCATGTGTCAAATGTCTGCCTTTCCAATTGATCGTGAACTTTTTTTTTTTAAGGGGGAGGAACAGTGAGAGAGAGAGAGAGAAGCAATTTTTATTTAGTTTTTCATGTGCCTTTCATTTCTCCGAGACTTCGTTGTGTACATGCTGCTGGGGTTTGAACTCCCATACTAGTGCATGCCAGGCAAGCACCATAACCACTGAGCCACCACTCCAGCCCCGACTGTGAACTTTTTAAGGACAGGGCACGTGTATTTTTATTTGTGTATGTTCAGGCCCTGGCATAAAATAGATATCACTAAATTTTTAGTATTAGAGAAAATATGTTTTATTAGTCAGAAGAATAGAAGAAATGTTTTATTGATTCTTAGGTTCTGAGATACTAGAACACTAATGTTGTAGAAGAAAAATATATATATGTGTATATATATATCAAGAGGTGTAAAGGCATCTTAGCGATAAAGCCCTTGCCTAGCATGTGTGAGGCCCCAGCTTCCTTCCCCAACACCAAAAAAAAAAAAAAAAAAAAACCTTTTTCTTTTTTTCTAAAGAAACAAGTTAGTTGGGTTTTCTCAGAAAGGGATTAACATTTGGTTAGTGACTTTTGGGACTGAAATTGTGTCTTTGTGTTTGTATGTTCATAAATCCATTTATGTAAAATAAATGACAAAAAATTATCTGAAAGTTTTTAATTTGATAAGTCTAATAAAACAAGGCTGAATGACTGAAAAAAATCTTACTGACTCAGGAAAAAAATTTCATATAATATCAACTGTAATTCCTTTGATAGATACTTCACATTCTACTTTCAGTAATTATGTGATTTTGTTAATCCCTATAGAAAAGTTGAAATATATATTACCACTTTTTAAATTTTTGCATCACTGTTTCTCTGACTTTCCTTATCTCCACTAATATGTAATGTACCACTTGTTAATTATGTAGTTAAGTGGGGGACTATTTTCCCCTATGGTTCTAGAATATCTTTGTGTCTATATATATATATATATATATATATATATGTATGTATACAATATATATGTACAAATACAGATTTTTTTTTTTTTTTGCAAGATAGAGTAAGAGTCTGAGACATCCAAGTCCTTACCTGGTTACAAACATCATGACATTGAACCTCCTACTGTATGAACATCCTATTGATGAGAACATTAAAAAAAAAAAGAGGGACAGTGAGAGAGAGAGAGAAAGAAAGAGGAATCAGTTTTATTTTAGTTTTTCATGTGGATTTCATTGCTCTGGCATTTTGTTGTGTTCCTGGTGCTGGGGTTCGAACCCATGTCCTTGTGCCTGCCAGACAAGCTCCTTAACTGCTGAGCCCCTGCTACAGCCCCCGAACATTTTCTATGCAATCACAGCATCAGTAGAATTTCCAAGAAATTTGATTAGATAATATCTAAAATTTGGTCTATATTCAAAGTTACTTAGTTGTTTATAAGATACCTTTTTATTGCCATTAATGATTCTAATCAGGGTTTAAGCATTTTTTTTTCATTTTTCATATTTGGAGGAAGGAGATTCATCTTCCTGAATTAAGTTAGCAGATAAGATTTAGACAGACCACCTCAATGGGATTCATATTAGGGCTGGTTCATAAGCCCTTCGGTACACTGGAGACATTTATGATGTGTTATCAGGGGACAGTATGCAATACCCAGACAGGCAGACTAAACTGATATTTAGTACACTAGCATACCAGAAGCATACTTTATTTGTTAAAGATTTTGAAAATCAGAAATTGGACTCTACCTAACAAATGAGTATTTTTTCACTAAGAATTTTACGTTGGGGGCTGGAATGGTGGCTCGGCAGTTATGGCGCTTGCCTGGCATGTGCGAGTACACGTTCAAACCCCAACACCCACATACACAACTAAGTGTCAGAGCAATGAAAGCCGTGTGAAAAACTCAGTAAAAATTGATTCTTTCTGTCTCTTTCTCTTTCACTGTCCTCTCTTAAAGAAAGAAAGTAAGTAAGAAAGAAAGAAAAAGAGAGAAAGAAAGAAAGGGAAAGAATTTAATGATGGGTTAGGGCACCCTAATTTTTTCGGTGTTTAAGATTTCTGAGTCCCTGTCCAAGCCTGGTTGGCTATAAAAAGACAAAAGATTTATGGAAAGAAAATCCAGCATGATTTGGGGATAGCTGAGCTAATCAGGGGCAACCTATGAAATTGGATGGATTATTTGCTGTGACCAAGATATGAGTTTTTATTTATTTATTGTTTTTAAGAGAGGACAGTGAGAAAGAGAGAAAGAGAGAGAATCAATTTTCATTGAGTTTTTCACATGGCCTTCTTTGCTCTGACACATAGTTGTGTACATGGGTACTGGGGTTTCAACCCATGTACTTGTACATGCCGGGCAAGCACCATAACTGCCGAGCCACTGCTCCAGCCCCAGTTTTTTATTTTTCAAGGACCACAATGGGAGAGGCCATATGCCAAAACAGTACCTAAGTTTAAATATATGCTTTTAAAAAGTAAAAACTAGGGCTGGAGCAGTGGCTCAGCCATTACAGTGATTGCCTGTCGTGCCTGAGTATGCGAGTTCAAACCCTAGCACTGCTTATGCCACAAAATTTCAAGCAACAAAAGCCAAATGAAAAACTAAATAAAATTGATTCTCTCTTTCTCTCTCTCACTGTCCCTCTCTCTTTAAAGAAAAAAAAAAGTAAAAACTAAAGATTCCTTATGTAATAGAATGAGTAATGGATTGTCTCCCAGTACATTAAAGGTGACTGTAACCTTATTTAACCCCCAGGTGTCAAGCATTGTTCTGGTTCATGTGATTGCAGGAAGTTTCTTAACACAAAATACATGTGATAGCTTTGCCCTACATAGATCCAACTAAAGGATCGCTCTACGCTCTATACAAGCAACTAACTTTTGTAATTGTACCTTTCCTCAAAATACATTGTACTTCCTTATTTTGTTCAAAAGAATACTTTATTCTCATTTGTATTCTTAAACTTGTAAATTGCTAACAAATTCTTTGTTATGGTTTGTATCTGAGGTGTCCCCCAAAAGCTCACGTGTGAGACAATGCAGGAATGTTGAGAGGTGAAACGTTTAGATTATGAGAACTCTTACCTCATTAGTCTATCCCTGTTTGAGTGGGTGGTAACTGTAGGCAGGTGTGCTTGGCAGGAGGCGGTGGGTCACTGGGGGCCTGCCTTGGAAAGACTGATTTTCCGTGGGGGCCCCTTCCCTTGCTCTTTCCACTCCCTCTTTCTATAGGAGCTTCGATTCATCTTGGAGCCAGAGCAATAGAGTCCACTGACCATGAACTGAACCTCTGAAATGAGAGACTGCCTTCAAATAAAAAATAAAAAGGGTTGGAGATGTGGCTCAGTGGTTAAATGGCCCTGGGTTCAATCCCTGGTATGTACATATGTATGTATGTATGTATGCATGTATGTATAAATAAATAAAATAAAATAAAATAAAATAAACTTTTCCTGCTCCACATTATTCTTGTTAGGTGTTTTACTCACAGTGAGGAAAACCTGACTAACACATTCATACAATGCAATATTTACAAAGGATCTAATGCTTAGTGTTTCAGTCAAACACCTTTGAGTAGCTTTAACAGTATTCTTTTTTTTTTTAAGATAGAGAGACAGTGAGAGAGAGAGAGAGGAGAGAGAGAGAAAGACAGAATCAATTTTATTTAGTTTTTCACATGGCTTTTGTTGCTTAGACACTTTGTGTGTACATGGTGCTGGGGTTTGATCCCGTGTATTTGCGCATGCCAGGCAAGAGCCTAACCATCAGGCCACCGCTCCAGCCCTTTAACAATATTCTGAAATCACAACATTATACTAATATTTACTTACTTGTAACTATGTAGTTAAACTGGGAAATGTTATTCCCTATGGTTCCAGAAGCACTGTAAAAGTAATGGAAATTACAGTGCACTCTGGAGAGAATTATGAGAATATTAATTAAAATCAACTTGTCCTAGTTTTCTCTAAAATTGAGCAGGATAAGTATGGCAAATTTGACATATTTCCACAATATGACTGCTCTGCTAAGGTTTTAAACAAAGCCTAATGAATCTTAAGAAAAGATGATCTTTATGTCAAAATTACATAATACTTTATACTTAGGAAGCACAAGGGACTCAACCACATTAATGAAATATGAAAGAAATAAGGCAGTTTTTGATAGTGAGAAATCTGCAGTGTTTTATGTCCCAAGACAAGGCCTATTCAGTTTTACTTTGATGTGCATATAGAAGATGTGTTCACATTGACAAGACGTAAGCACACAATTTAAAGAAGAAAATTATACCATTGTGATTCTATCTCCCAAATGATTAATAAACATCAAAAACTATACTCAAATTGAAATCTAACTTAAGATACCAAGAGCCAAGAAATTAGGCTTCAATTATGCTGTCAGGCAGGAAGACAAACTGAAAAGTTTAATTTGGGGCTGGGGATGTAGCTCAGTGGTAGAGAACTTGCCTAGCATATGCAAGGCTGTAGACTCCATTAAAAAATGTTTAGTTTCATATTAATTTCATAATAAGTACTTTAGCTATTGAATTGAATCAATTATTTACCTAATGATGTACAGCCAGAATTATCTCTGCAATTCCATTTCTAATTATTAGCAGACTAACGACATTTATGAAAATGCGATTGAACATCTTTTTTTTCTAAAATTGCCCCCAATTTTTTTCAATGACAATATTTCATCACTCCCAGATTATTACCAAATGCCTTTTTAAAAATCTTCAAATTTCCAGAATTGAGTCCTTTCCTCTTTTCCAAGATCAAGTTTGGACAATTCTTCTGTTCCTCAGATCTAAAATGCACACACACACACACACACACACACACACACACACACGATAATCCTTTCTTCTGCTTTATTTTTTTTCATTATGGTTTTATCTCTCAGAGTGCAGCACAACTCCTAAAGAACTCTCCTGTAAAACAGGTTCATTAAATGACTATGTGTCTTAACTAGGTCTGAATGGCAGAATATGGGAAAATCAAGAATCCAACATTTTATATACATAGAATTCTGAGCCTTTTGTGACTTATGATTCACTTGTTGAAACTGGTTATGAGTAAATAACAGTTACCCACAATACTGTAATCATTAATAAAAAAAAGTGGTAGCAATCCAAATGTTCAATAATGAAGTGTTTAATAAGATGAATTATACTAAAACATATAGAATAGAATACTAACTAAACCCAGACGCAGTCTACCACTGAGCCACATCCCAACCCTTTCTATTTTTAACTTTGAGACTTAGGGCCATGCTAAATTACTGAGGTTGTCCTTGACCTTATGATCCTTCTGCTTCAGCTTTCCAAGTTGTTGAAATGACGGCATGATACCACTACACCCAGCACTGTGCAACCACTAAAAATCACGTATATGCTATCATTATATTTAAAGAGAAAAAAGAGTCCATACCTGAATTTACAATGATATTCCAATTTTTAAAAAGATATTGGTCTGGGTTGTGACTAAGTGGTAGAGTTCTTGCTTCTAGATGCCAGAGAGAAAATTTATTTAATCTTTTTGCATATCAAGATATGCAAATAATTGGCCACAGTGGTGCACACCTGTTATTCCAGCAAACTGGGAGGCTGAGGCAAGAAGATTGCAAGTTTGAGGCCAGCTTCAGCAACTTAACAAGACCCTGTATCAAAAGTAAAAAATAAAAAGGAATGGGGATATAATTCAGTAGTAAAGCACCCCTGGGTGCTCCTTGATAATAATAATGAGAGATTGTATGTATGCAAAGCAAAAGATTGTAGATGGAATTTAAATTCCAGACCAGGGATTCTTAAGAAACATAATTAATAAATTTTAAATGCATTGCTATTTTAAAAACACTCTTTCCAAACCTAAAATCTAAAAATAGGAAAGAAGGTCAAAAACTAAGAAAGATGATAAAAAGTAAAAATTAATAGCAATTTTCATGCTACTAATATAAAAAAAATGTACACAGAACACCAAACTAAAGTAGAAACTGAAATGAAATTTTGTATTCCAAAAACTCCTTAAACTATGTGATTGATCTCTGGTTTGATAAAAAAAAAAAAACAACAATATCCCAGCTCTTTTTCTGTATTTTATTTTGAGAGTGGGTCTTACTACGTTGCTTAGGACCTCTCTAAATTGCTGAGGTTGGCCTCAAACTTGAGAACGTCTTGCCTCATCTCCCGAGCCACTAGGATTACAGCACTTGTGACAACACCTGTTAAAATCCAAGTCTTCTTAAAGAGAAATCAATACTTTTGTTTTTCATACACTTGAGGCTGCTATAACAAGACATAATAACCTGGTGGCTTCAAACAACAGATACTTATTCCTACCAGCACTGGAGGCTGGGAAATCTGATTACAGGGCATCAGCAGATTTGATGTCTTATGAGGCTCTTTGTCCTGATTCATAGATAGCACCCTCTTGTCGGTCAAGTCCTCAGGTGAGAGAACAGGCAAGGCATTTCTCTCTGGTCTCTTTCTTAGGGTCACTAATTCCATTCATGAGGGCTTCACCCTCATGACCCAATCACCTGGATGGGGTTGGGGCAGTAAGATTTCAACAAAATAATTTGGGGAGGGACACAAACATTCAGACCATAACAAAGTTTCAACATGTCCAGTTGGATTTTAGATAACAAAGTAGTTTATCATTTGGAAATATTGGTCTAGGAAAATAGCTAATGTTTGGGTTGTGCAGGACAACGTGTATTCCCACATGCAAAGTGCGATGCTTTGAATCTGGAACATACCTGCGAAGTTTCATGTGTTGAGGGTTTTCTCCCCAGTGAAACAGTGTTCAGAGGTAGAGCTTTGGGGACACGATTAGATCAGGAGAGCTCTAACCTCATCAGTGGATTAATTAATCCACTGATGGCTGAATGAACAGCTGGGAGGCAGGGAAAACCACAGGCAGGTAAGGCATGGCTGAAAGAAGTAGGTCGATGAGCGAATGTCTTGGCAAAGTAGTTCTTGCTCACAGCGCCTTCCTCTTTGTCTCTTTCTCTACTTCCTGGCTGCCTTTTACCATGAAGCTCTGCCTCATTCAGGTCCAGAGCGATGGAGCTGACTGACCATGGACCGAAACCTCTGAAACTGTGAGCCACAGTGGATTCTTCTTGCTTTAAGTTGTTCTAGTCACAGTGGCAAAAAGCTGACTAACACAAAGTAATGTTTGTCTTTTACTTCCTGCCTTTCCTTAGGTATGCTACCCATATAATTCTGGGACTTTCCTCACCTTCTCCCTCTTTGCCATTACGTACCACATACCCAGGCTTTGGAAGATTCTCACAAATTCATTCAGCCTGAGATAAAAAGTTCTAAGCAACTGAATGTAATACTTCTACGAAAAATGTTTGCATTTTTAGTAGGTTCTTAAAGCCCCCTGAGTCTTCACTGGGGCATTATTTGCATTTGTGGTGGGGCCAGTGGGAACTCCCAGTCCTGTCACTTGAAAATTCAAAGAGCTGGTATAGAACCAATGCCATCCTGTTTTATTCTGCGTACCTGCTGATTGCTTAGGAATTTATTTATTTAACAGAGACCTATTACCAGGCCAGCCACTGTTCTGGATTTCAAAATAAACTTTGTGTTCATGT
Organism: Aplodontia rufa; assembly: GCA_004027875.1. Classification (NCBI taxonomy): domain Eukaryota; kingdom Metazoa; phylum Chordata; class Mammalia; order Rodentia; family Aplodontiidae; genus Aplodontia; species Aplodontia rufa. The sequence continues at coordinate 69,145 of PVKS010008078.1, forward strand.
CTGACAGGAAACATTGAAATAAAATTTATAATAAACTGAAAACTTCACTTAAAAAAGATAATTCGTATTCTGTTGCTTTTAGTTTTTTTTTCTCCCTACTTTCTGTTTGATTTTTAGAATAAAAACAAAAAGTGAAAAGCTAGGACTGGTGGTGCATGCCTATAATCCCAGCTACTTGGGAGCCTGAGGAGGAGAAACCCAAGTTCAAGACCAGACTCATGAACTAAGCAAAACCTGTCTCAAAATAAAATAAAAAGGTTTGGGGATGTAGCTCAGTGGTAGAGTGCTCATGTACTATGTGCAAGGCCCTGAATTCAATTCCCAGTGCGGCAGAAGTTAAAAAAAAAAAAAAAAAAAGCTAAAGTAAAAATCAAAGTTTAAATTTAATTAGCAAATATCTGACTCATCAGGCCTGTGCTTGCTTTCACATTTATGATTTTTAGAGATAAGCTTGGTTCTTTTTTCTTAGTTACTAATTGAACACAAAACTCCTGATGACATCCCCTCTTCAGCAAATGAAAAAGAAAATGAAAGTTCCACCTGCTTGCTACCACAATAGCACTCTTTCCGTTTCTAAGTGGATTGTTTGACAGGATATTACTTTGTTAATTAGATTGGAGGTTTCGTTTTATTAGTTTGTTTTGTCATGTTCCAATGTATTAGTCAGTCCTCTGTCACTTAAGAGATTCTCTCTAGGCTTGAGATTTCTTCATCTCATGCTTGAATATGAAGTCTTAAATGAGCTAAGCAAAGTAGACTTTGGTCTTCTGTACAGTAATATTGATCCATTTAA